>NIPQ01049923.1:0-10086 GCA_002806875.1 Lepidotrigona ventralis hoosana | reverse complement strand
AGCAATTCAGAGATATCAGAATTCATCTAACAAACTGAAAATAACGAGAGGTCCAAATGAGTAACGATTCGAAATGTAAAAAAAGGTACAAACCGCGACCAAGTGAATTAAAGAAGAAACGAAGCGGCTCAAAGATAAAAACCTAACCAAAACGACATCGCTCGAGGGTAAACAATTCTCGCGAAAGTTTGGAAAGATCCCAACCGCTGAAACAACGTCGTTGCTCGTCCTCTTATCCATAAATGATCTGAAATCATTGCTGTTGGCGAAAATTTCCCGGAATTCGCAGGCTATAGGCTGGCCCGAAGCACGGGATAAACTCGGTACACCGATACTATTGATTTTGCGAGAGGTGCAGAAAGAAGGGCGGCGGAGAAAGTGGAGGGTGAGCGAGGTCAACCCCCTTTTCAGGCTGGTTCGGCATAAAATAGGGCTTTTCCGGGCTTAGGCCGGTTTATCCTTTAACGTTGTTCTTCTGCGGTAAACCGAGCCGGAAAAAATTGATTTTTAACCCTGCACCCAAACTGCCTTTGTTCTTATTTCGTTGAACCCCCCCTCCTGCCCCCTTCGAACGATCGGCTCCTCCTTCGTTGGTGATTTTATTCAAAAACAGAGGAGAGAGAGAGAGAAATGACGTGGAGTACAAAATTCTCGTTCTTCACGTCTTCTGTCTCATTCTTCAGTTGTCTTTTGTAATACCTTTTCAGAGAACATTTCATTTTGCAATGAAATTAAATCAACCTGAGTCGGGTTTTATCTGCCATAAAAAGTAACAACAGTTATAAAAATAAGAACGAAAATCATTCCAGGCATTCTGGTCGAGGGATTTTCGAATGTACAGGAAATAATTTTTAAACGACGAACGTCGTTCGAATAATGCACTTTCAAATGTTTGTTGCACATTGGTTTGGCGTTCAAGGCGAAGCTCGGGCGAAAAGAATTGCGAAACCGATCGATCGACACGAACCCATTTCGACTCTCGATGTCATCGGTGTGGCTACGTTCAAACGAAATTAGAAAAATTGATCGAGTGAACTCGGGATTCAATCGTGATTCTCCACCGAATCTGTTGAATCTACCGCGATGATGGTTGTCTGAAATATCAATCGTTTAGCCCCGCGTTTTCCTTCACCAAGCATGCGACTTCACTCAACCGACTGGAGTCAGAGACGATGGTCGACGGCTTGAAACTCGCCTTGTTTTTTCGCTGAAATAATGCGTGTCGTCGAGAAACTTCACGGAGATTCGCCTGTCAGGTAAACGAGTTTCTCCCCTCTCTGTAGAAATTCGTCCAACATCCCTAAAATTCCCTTAAAATTCGTGAAAACTGTACTTTTGACATTCTAAACGTTTGCTCGAACATCTTCAAACTTGGTGAAATTCGCTTGAGATATTGAAAATTTTTCCTCAATCTATTTCAATATGAATTTCCTTAATTATTTTAAAATATAACACTTCAGATAATTCCTTTAAATTATTTTCCCTTGGTCAACGATTCACGTCGATTGAATTAACTTGATTCAAACATTGATGTACCCTTGATTTCAGAGACAATCGGAGATACACACCGATGATATAAATTAAAATCATCGTCGTGGTGGATTGTTCTTATTTCGACGCGTACACATCGCGAACAAAACGGAGCAGTGACAGTTGCGTTTAACCACAATGCCACACCAGACACGACTCAATTACTTTGTGTGTGTGTGTGTGTGTGTGTGTGTGTGTGTGTGTGTATCGTTCTATTCCATTTAACACTTGACCAAACTCTGAATTCAAGGAGACTCTTACCCGGATAAACTCTCTCTTTGTGCCCGTTCGGCTCACTCAACTTTCAGTGCAACTGCTCGAGCAAGCATTTTCCATAAGCATTTATCCTTATACGTGTGCATTTCCCCTTTTCCCTACTTTTGTATCTATCTTCCACCCAGAGAGACGTGGTTCTCAGCTGGAATGCTCGTGCATTCTTTTCCGCGATGGGTTGCCATCTCGGCAACTTTCGCACCTCGAGCGATCTCGATGAATCAACAATACTAGTAACGCGGAAAAGAATGCATGCATTCTCGATGCATCGAAGTTTTTAGAATAAAAATGATATATCCTAGCTGTGTGCGTTTCACCTCGGGATGGAAAAGTAGGAGAAAATAAAACTAAATAATAAATTTATTAAAAAAATTGTATATATGTCAAAAATAATAGAGAAAAATTTTATTATATTGGTTTAGGTTTATACAAGTTAAATATATAGGTATATTTAAGGTTTACGACAGTAATTCTAAAAATTCAAATTATTATAATGACTAATCCATCGCAATAACCAAATCCAGAATTTATAAAAATTATTCTTCAATTTGATCGATTTAATATTAATACGGACATCACTCGAGTAACAAATAATGAATTCGTCTTGACGAACAGACAAGATGATACACAGAGAAATACAAAATTGGAGTAACATTTTAATCCAGCCGACACTATGAATATTTCAACATTGGCACCATTTCTGAAAATAAAATTTACCTGCGCCGCTCGCGAAATAGCAGGAATTCATCGATATTTCCCAGGTGACTCGCAACGTATCAAAAAATCGAGAGAACTGCGAAGAAACCATGGCAGACAACGAGGAGGCCGACTCTGACCTAGCCAACGCTTCAGGGGTCTCCGTAAAGTCTCCATCCGCAGCTTCGGGAGCTGAATCGGTTCGTTTGCCAAGCCCGGAGAACGCGGAACCATCGACTGTGTCAGAAGCAGCATCGGAAGTCCTGCCCTCGGCACCAGACAGTCCTCGAGGTTCGCCGAGAGCCAACAGAGTCCAGCAAGAACCCATAGAGGAGAAGGTTTCCAAGAGCCAGGAAGAGTTTGGCAAGTCTCGAGAGAACAGCCTGGACGGCAAGAAGCCATCCCTCGGTCAACTTGCTCAGAGGAGCAAAACGACGAAGCTGTATCGACAGTGTCATCGTCGGTTCAGAGAGATGATCGGCAAACGCGAGCTGAGGAACGTCGAGCTGGAGAGGCAGCAGGGCGATCTGAAGCAACGGCTGAATGTGTTGGAGTGTTCGATGCCGGCCGTGATGGTGTGGAACATGTGGAGGATGTCTCGGACAGGCTGTGTTCCTGGACTTGGACGAGCCTTGGAGAGGCAGTTTGAAGGTCCAGCATCGGGGGAAGCGTGCTGCCCGAGCACACCGAGCCGACACTTCGACTGCAGAGTGAGGGAAGCGGAGGCTGAGAGGAAACAGGCGCTGAAGAAGATGGAAGACGCCAGAGCTCTCTGGGCGGAGAAGGAAGCCGCGTTGGAGGACAGGAATAGGAGGCTGGTGGAAGCCAAGAGGCTGCGAGAGGACACCGAAATGAAGATCGGACAGCTGACCGCCGAGGTTCAGAAGCTCAGACAAGCCGCCGTTAAAATGGAGGACGACGGAGCCTGCGAGGGTTAGTTTCTCAACATTTCTCACGGCGCGCAGAAACAAATAAAAATATCAGAGGCAGTGTTGTTTAAGTAATGTCGTTTTTGTACAAAATTTTATTTCATTTAAGAGTTTTAATCTATGATATAATTCAACAATAAGCGAACTAAATATCAAGATACAAATTATTGTCACTAGATGGCAATGTTTCTTAAATTGGAAGAAAACGACGTTACTTATGGGTACTTCTCATAATCTCCCATTATAGGTATCTCTCATAATCTTATCTTATGGGTACATCTCCCTAATACTTCTCATAAAGAACCAAATAAACAGTAAAGTAACGAAGTACGACGAGTTGGTTGAATTATTTGAAAAGACATATCTGTCAAAACGTACAACGTTGGTGAAAAGAGTAGACACCAGGAAACAATTACCCCTTTCGTTACGATAGTTTGAAGCCGCCACTGAACAGGACTCTTCGCCAAAAATGTACACATTGATCGAATCATTTTCTGAGTCCGTGGGTTTTCAAATGAAATCTTTTTTGAATTTTTTCTTTAAACGAACTTTAATTTTTCAGGCATTCAGGCAAAAATTTTTATGGCATTAACAATTATACCTATAGCTGGTCTTCTCCGAATTGCGATAAATTAAGGAAGAGTCTTTATCACAATAACTTTTTACCGTATAAATATTCCATCGTACAGAAAAAAAATAAAAAAATGGCTAAAGTGTATTGTGTATTTTTAATACGCGGTTACACCAATACGTCAATAGATGCTGTATACAATATTCATAATGAAAGGATTAATACCTCAATTGAGAATTATAACAACGTACTAGATTTTACACATACAAAACACATTTCCTCTATAATTGCAAATATAAATGCAATCTTGAATTTCAAAAAATTCCTTCAACCGCACAAATATCCACGAAGCTTAATTCGAGTCTGACGAACATGCAGGGGAGTGCGGAGTACCAGAGTGCAAGAAGAAATGGCTGGAGAAGGTACCGAGTTGCGCGTCCATCGAGTCGGCGGACATCGAGTGTCTGGAGAAACTGCAACAGTTAGCGGAGAACGAGGTGTACATGAGGAGAAAGATCGCCGAGCTGGAGAGTCGCGAGGAAGCGTACATGAGGACCCTCCAGCAGGCGGACGAGCTCTGGTGTAAGCTGGACACCGACGCGGCGAGCACTGTGACCGCTTTGCAAGAGCAATTGAACGCGAAGACAGCGGCGAACCAACGAATGGCCGATCGGATCTGCGAGCTAGAGGACGTGATAGAGAAGCTACGAGCAACACTGGGCGTTTGCAGGGGCGAGCTGGAGAAATACGTGAGCGTGAGCAAGATAGAGGCGATGATAGGCAAGGAGGACGACTTTGCCGACGTTCTTGAGAAGGAAGTACTGGTTACAGTCCCTGTGAGGGATGAAGAAGTTGGGAGAGTCGATGATCTGGCCGACGTCGACGAGCTGGCTACTCTGGTTAAAGAAGAGTTGGAGGAGAAATTTGTCGTGGCTGCTCCGATGCTAGCGGATGTTGACGTAGAGGTCAGACCGGACGTGGTGGACCGTGATTTAGAGACGAGGCCTGACGTCACGGACGCTGAATTGGAAATAAAACCTGACGTGGAACACGTGGCCATGGAGGTCCTCCGGAGAGACTTGATACCCGTGGACGACGTTCAAGTCGTGATTCACCCGGACGATTTCGTTTACGAGGACGAAAGACTGAGGCAAGCTCGAGACTATTTCGCCAGGATAGATTCTCTCTCCGAGCTGGACAAATACGGGGACGATTACACCTGCGCTCCGGATTTCATCTGCAACGATCTGGTGTTCTCGGAGACTGGACTCACCGAGGAGGAGATGATCGCTTTGAACGAAAATCGTGTCACACCACAAGAATTGTTAGAAAAGTATGGCTGGAAGTTCGACGCGGCTGAGATGACGGTTCGAGAAACAGCGGAGGCTATGGAATTGCGTGAGAGACTGTTGAAGGCACAGATTGAAAGGGAAGTAAAAACTGTTCAGCCAGCGAAGGAAGAAAGAATCGTTACCGAGGAAGTTATAGCGGAGGAGATTGAACCTTTCAGAGAAACTCGACCTGCGGAAGAAGTTGAAGTTGACGAGAAAGTCACACCTGTGGAACCTACTGAAGAAATCGAACCTGCCGAGGATATCGAAGTTGAGAAGTACGAGTCTGCGCTAGACATTGAATATGTTGAGGAAGCTATTAAACCTATACAGGAAATTAAACCTGTGGAAGGTATCGAAGCTGAGCTCACTGAAGATGTGAGACTTGTGGAACACTATGAACCCACTGAGCAGATCAAACCTAGGCCTATTGAAGAAGTTATACCTATAGAAGATATCACACCAATTGAAGAAACCAAAGCTGAGCCTGTCGTTGAAGTAACCAGACCTGTTGAAGAAACTAGGCCTGTAGAAGACATCAGACCCGTTGAAGAAACAAAAGCTGAGCCTATCGTTGAAGCAACTACACCTGTTGAAGAAACTAGGCCTGTAGAAGACATCAGACCTGTTGAAGAACCTAAAGCTGAGCTTGATAAAGAAATCAGACCTACTGAAGAAATCAAACCTAGGCCTGCTGAAGAAGTCAGACTTATTGAAGAAACTAAAATTGAGCCTGTTGGAAAAATTACAGTTACCGAAGAAGTTAAGCCTAGGCCTGTTGAAGATGTCAGACCTATTGAAGAAATCGAAGCTGAACCTGTCAAAGAGATTAGACCTATTGAAGAAATTGAACCTAGGCCTGTTAGAGAAATTGGACCTGAAGAAGACACCAAACCTACTGAAACAGCCCCTCCTTCTGAACCTAGGAAAATTGAAAAGGAAGAAGCACCAGTTCCAAAATATGCAGAGGATAAAATTGACAAGGACAACATCTTGGTTCCAAGAAAAGAGATGTTATCGTGGCAGAGTGATGTTGACACTATTCGAACAACAATCGCGGTACTCTTTGTAATATTTATCTTTTAAATAAAGAATTACCGAATGTATCTAACTTTTAAATGCAGGAATGCCCTGATTGCGTGGACGTGAAGAAAGAAGCCGATCAGTTGGCGACTGAGATGGCAGCGTACACTGGAGTGAGTGCGATAAATTCTTCATTCAAATCCAACGTAGACTTCATGACTTCGAAATTTAAAAGCTGCAGTGAATTTCTGAACGCGTTGACTCAATATCGCAAATTTGCAAATTGATTTCAAGATTCTTAAACTTCAAACCTTTAACTTTCTAGTTCACGATAACGCAACAAGTTTGTAATTTTAGATCGGTTAAGCAATACTTCGTAAAAGAGAAAAAGAATCACATATATAGATGCGAGAGAAAAGAACGTGAAGCGTAATCCAATTTCGATAAAATAGAAGCCCCGATAACCAATACTTCTTCATCTTCCACCGACAGTTGGCCCATTGATTCCTTTCAGACCGATGTGAAAGAAATAGCGGCGAGATCTCGGCAGGAAGCGACGGTGAAAAGGCCCGAAGAAAAATTTCCCGAGATAGAAAGTGAAATACGAGCGAAGCCAGAAGTTACTGAAGCTGAAGTCCCGCCGAAGATAGGGGAGAAGGAAGTTGAAGTTAAACCTGACGCGGCGGTGGAACTGAAACTCGAGTTCGAGTACCCTCCTGAGCCGCCAACCACACCATTTGCGCCTGCCGTGAGTCCTCGGCTGGAAGAAGACGCGATATTGGAAGAAAGGCTGGAGGAAATTCCGAAAGTAGCGAAGGAGCCGGAGAAAATGCCGACGATCCCCGAAGTAGACGAGGATGAGATCCCTCCGATGAAAGAAGAAGAAAAAATTGAAGAAGAAATCGGAGAACCATTGGCAAAGATAGAAGAAGATGTCCCAGTCAAGGTGATGCCGGAGAAAGAAGAAATTGATGTGAAAATCGAAGAAGAAGTTGAAGAAGAGCCAAAGAAGAAAGAAGAAGAAATAAAATGGGTTCCTCTGGAAGAGAAGAGACTCGAAGAAATGCTGATGGAGGAAGAGGAGAAAGATATCGAAACTCCAGTGGCTGTCGAAGAAGTATTACTAGAAGTTGAAGTATTACTAGAAGAGTTAAAAATACCAGAAAAAGAGACACCTATATGGAAAGAGCTACCTGTAGAAAAGGAAGAACTCGTTCCTTGCATCTGTCCACTTGTGCTTCCTCCTGTTAGTGACAAATTATTTCACGCCTTTAAAAGTATTTTTCACAGCAGCATAGCAACTTCAAATGTTTTTCGCATTATCGTCTTACAGCCTACCAAGAAGATAGAGATTACCCAGACGGAGATCACAAGAATCGAAACTGTCCAAGTGGTGACGCAAACTGTCATAGACGTGGAGACACAAACAACGCCAAGAATCACCAGACAAGCTCAACCACAACTGGTGACCATCACAAGAGCTATAGACCCTGATCCAGAGACCATAGAACGACTGCTGAATTATGAGAGGCCTTTGAAGGAGCAGTTCGCGGCTATGACTGTCACCGAAAGCTCGCACACGCACAGGAGCCATATTAGTTCCGTCCATATTAGCGCGACAGAAATTGGCGATCCTCGCGGTCCAGCTGTCGAACGACCTTTCGTCGTCCAGAGTCCCACTATCCTTCCTGGTCCTCTAGGACCCCTTCGCGGTGTTCCTTCTGGTGCTCGTGATCCCCTTCCACCCGACCATCCTCTGTTAGCGGTGCTGCAAACTCTGCGAGCCGAGAAGGGAGCCGAGAAGATACGAGAAAGGGAACCAGAAAGGGAACTGAGATCCATCTACTACGGCAAAAGGTCTGGGGAGCTGGATCGAGATGAGGGCAAATGCAACTGTTGTCAATGCGGCAGGGCCATGTCCACTCCTCTGCAAACTTCTAGAACGCAAGTAGAAGGACAGGCACCGACGTCGGTATTTAGAATCGTGTCAAACGTTCCAACAACTGGAACGAGGGTCAGTCCTGGCATCGATCAGACGACGCAGCACGAGACAGTCTGTCCAAAATGCAAACTGAGGAAGCTTCAACAGACTCTGCGAGCGCAGGACTCATTGAGGAGAGCTACCAAGAAGTCGACGAGAGATCAGGAAGTCTGCACCTGCGAAACTGAGCCTAAGAAGGCTCTGCCCTGTCGCGAGAAGGTGAAAAGGAAGTCAGCGGACCAGAGCTGCATGGCGAAGATTTCCAAGGCTAAGCCGAGGAGAGTGGATGACAGTGACGAGGATCAGAGTGCCACAGTGGGCTGTGCTTGCAGTGGGTTGATAGAAGTGAAGCCTGGGGTTATGAAGAAGGTACACTGCGCTTGCGGTGATCCCGACTAATCTCTGTGCTTTGTCTTTTGAAAAGAAATCACGAGAAAAGCTGAGAACAGTTGGTTTAAGTGAGACACATTTATTGAATATTATTATTGGCAAAATTTGAATCGCCTGTACCCGTGTGAAGAAAATTTTGCATCTCTGTTTATTTAAATTGAGACAGTAAGATAATAGAGGACCATCTCGTTCAAGACATCATCTCTAGCACGAAGAATTTTTCCAAGAAATAAACCCCAAGCAGACCAAGTTCCACCTAAACTTACGAGGATCTGCGTTCCAAACTTTCGCTAGCAAAGTGAACGTTCGCTTATCTCGCATCTTATAGACAACTGGCTGAATGAGAGTCTATACTCTTTCACGGTACGTTTATCAGAAACTTCGTATCTTCGTATACGATACGCGTATCGTGGGCAGAAAGTTTCTCTATTTTCTGGTCTCCATGTCGTCTGGTATCGCAATGCGAACTCTCCTCTCTTCCGACGAATTTATTATATCTCCTCTCTGGCCGAGATATAAATCTATCGCTTGTCGATGCCAAAATGCACCGCGCTGCTGGCTGTTTACTCGAAACAATCGAAATCGAAACAAACAGGTGGAATCGAGAAGCCGCGACAGAAATCGAGCAAATTTATTTCCTCACAGTGTGTGAAATGAACGAATTCACCGAACTACGCTGAGAACTCGCTACGCCCATTTCTCGATGACGTTTCAGCTCGATGACTATAATACTTGTCGGTCTTTGATGTACGAATGAACAGTGACGACATTCTTAACGCTTACCTTCATGGTGAGGGAGGAGGAGGGACCGAGCAGAAAGAGAAACAGAATAAAGTCAAAGATGGATGTGACAAAGGAAATGGTATGTAATTTCCAATAATATGGCCGGTTGAATGGCGCTCGAATTCGAATCAATAACGCTTGGTTATTGTCCTCGGGGGAGAGAGGGGGGTCGATGGTTCTTTTATCGAAGCAACGCATAATAGGATCAACCGTCAGCATGAAATTAAATTTCAGATTATCCAACTGTGCGGCACGGAGGGAAGGAAAGGAAAATCCTCGCCATATTCGATGTACATCGGTGGTTAAATGCTGCTTTGTGACCGTGCAAAATGTAAATTCGTCGGTATGCTCGTAATAAATCGTCGATCGTCCATCAGGGAATCTCGAAAGTTCTTTATTTCCGTCGGGGAATTTTTTTGTCGGATTTTCGTCAGTCGCGATTCGTTCCATCCGGATCAGACTCGGAAAAAGAGGACGAGAGATTAAATTTCCAATCCGGTTTGCCTTTCTACTTTCGCCGTAAAATGTTTTCCTTTCGGATTTCTTTTTCTTTTTTTTTTTTTTTTTTTTTAAAATTTT
>NIPQ01049865.1:0-10128 GCA_002806875.1 Lepidotrigona ventralis hoosana | reverse complement strand
GATTTGCTACGAGTGATTTCGGTTCATCATAACTCGTTTCCCGTTGTAAATCTGCGTCGGTCGAAGGTGATAAGAGATTTATGGCCTTGTATTAGGAATTAGTTGCACACGCGCGTTCTGATATTCCGGGTATATTAATTAACTTGTACACATTAACTATGCACCTGTGAAATATAATAATAGATGCTGTATGTGTAGCTCCTGGAACAGGAAATTAATTAGCGCGATAAATAGCACTGTAAACCTTTAATGCAGCAGGAACCCTGTCCGTTCGAAATAATAATGGGGAGATAGTTTAGGTAACGGAAGTTTAATCTGGCGGAAAATGTTCTTTAAACTTGAAATTATCGCTCTAGAAGAATAATTCTTGCTGTGCGTACATATTGCTTTGACAAATAATAATTTTTTCCTTACGCTGTGAATTAATTTGCTATATCTGCTTATCGAATTTTACAATGTAGTTTCATCGACGTAATTAAAAGGAACAAATTCTGCATAGATTTGCTTCCTGTATTGAATATTACAATAACTTGTGCAATTTGGCTACTGTGTACTACTTTTTTATATTACATGTATTTTTTGAAGTTATATAATATATCCCCTGATAATGAGACTCTTGTTGCACAAAATGTTAACATGCAGAAAACAGTATCTTGTATTATTCATTCGATATTACTGTTGCACTACTCATTTAAATATTTAAAGAAAATATATAATATTAAAATAATACAGCAGTCAAACAATCTAGTACAATCATAACCAATTGTCGTAAACTTACACCTACTTTCCAATTCTTAATAATAATCAATCGATCAACCTAAATTACACAAATCTTCCGCAATTCTATTAACAAAGAAAAAAGAAAACGAAATGAAAATGAATACAAGAAAAAGAAGAAAGAACTTAATTAACCATTTTGTTCGCAAGGAACATATTTCTAGATAAAGTTCTACTTTCCAATTCTCACCTATTGATCGAGCAACGTCCTAAATCGATGCGAAAAACACGCACATCGATACACAACACAGACTGATGGCAGCTGTTGTGCCCGGTTCTTCATCTTTCAAGTTTATAGCGTTGGCGAATGACGGTCGAACAAGAGGATAAAGAGTGGTAACGAGATACTCGGCCGAGACAAAACTTAATTTTCATACCGAACAACTTTTAATCAAGTTGGAGAAATTAGAAGGGAACCTCCTCGGCGAGCGTCGAGGAGAAGCATCTCTCTCTCTCTCTCTCTCTCTCTCTTTCTCTCCCTCGCTTTGCTTCATCTTTCTTCGTTCCACCGTTTGCCTCGCCCAGAGGATACCTTCGTTTCATACGCCTCGTTTCTTCGCCTTTTCTTCAACCTTCTTTCTCCTGTACCCAGTGGTATCTTCTCAGTTTCATTCCTGCCCGCCGCTCTGTAGCAGGCTGCCAAGAAAACTCGATAAGTAGGAAATGGGCAAGTTGGCACGTTGGCTAACTTCATATGTCCACCCTTGGTGGCGATATCGAGAGCCCGAGGAGAAGAAGAAGAAGAAGAAGAAGAAGAAAAGATTCCCCACACACGGTTGCCTCTTCTCTTTCANTTTCATTGCGTTTCGTTTTTATTTTTTTTTATTTTTTTTTATTTTTTTTTTTACTCGTTTTCCGATTTCGTCTGCTCGTCATCTCTCCCCCCCCCTCTTACCCGCGAGACCATCCGCTGAATTCTGATATTTTCCCATCGACGTCTCGGCTTTTATCGTGATCACAGATTATGCGGGGAATCTTTCTCTCGACCAGTGTACCGCCACTGTTGTTCGGGGAACAGGTTTTCGAGAGATTGATTGTCAGAAAATTGTGGAATTTTTGATACAGTTAATCCTGAACTTTGAAGCTTGCAAAGTATTATCAATCACGAGAGCATTTTAGAAAAAAATGCTTCTTATCTAACGACTTTAAAAATATGTGCATAAACAATAGATAGATAAGAGAAATTGATTTTCTCCAAATATCGACTAATGGACTCGTTTCTGTTGTCCAATTCGCTTGCAACTTGCAGTTTAATCTAACGTTAGATTAAATTCCAAAGAAAATTATAGCGACGTTTAAGTTCTGCGGTGGAACACCATCGTAGATTCCCAGATCTCAGGTGGCGGTCAAACCTTGGCTTTAACGCGATCCTGGCAGCAATTTTACGCTTCGAGCATTTCGAAAAGCCACTGAAATAAGGGGGGAAAGGGGGATCGAGTGGTAGGAAGCTTGTGCAGAAGGTACGAGTGAAAAAAATGGAAATCCACTAGGAGTCGTTTTGGCCTATCCTACGCTCTCTCTCTCTCTCTCTCTCTCTCTCTCTCTCTCTCTCGCTCTCCAAAGTGTTGTAAACTTCAATGAAAGAGCCCTTTGAAGTTGTCTGCAATCGGAAACCGACAGGATTCGAATCTTCATCCCATAATTACGAGTGCCTTGGACTGGAAAATTGACATCCACTCGGCACACCGGGTACACACTCTCTGTCATCCGAGCCGTGCAAAAATGTATATTCATTCGAAACGCAGCCCGCAATTTCCGATTTACGCGCGTTATAAATTCTCGTGGAAACGCGGAAGAATGGAGATGGTGAAACGAAGGAGGAGGAGAACACACGGCGAATAAAGCTGCATTTATTATTGGATAACTTTCGGTCGGGCGATCAAGTTGCTCGATTGAAAAGTTTTACACTATTGTCTCGTCGTCAAAGATTTTGTTGTTTAACCAACAATTAGTTTTGAAGAACAGATAGAACAAGCATTGTCGGTGGTTACAAAAGCGATCTGTATTTGGAGCATCATCGACGATGCTTCATATTAGAACTGTTATTATTTTATATCATCATTTATTGTTCCTTCTGTTTATTTTACTTTACTTATCTTTCTTTCTATGTCGCCGTGTGATGCAATTGTGAATTATATAACAAATAACGTGAGCTAATTGGCTCATAATGCGATCGCAGTTTAGCTTTTACGTAACCAAAAGATTCGTCAAGTTGTTGGGGAAATGATCGACTGTAGGTCAGAATTATAGATTAAATTTTTTTTATAATGAACGTACAATGCTTTTTTAAATATTCCATAAATTATGCACGTACGTTCGTTAATTTTTCTTACTTTCATCGTACCTAAACTATCCATGTCAAGGTCTTAATTAAAAATTCTGAACAAGAGGTTGCGGATAAAATATGAAGGGAAGAAAGTGGAGCAAAGAGAATTCATTACAAGTGAAAGTGAAGTGAAGGTAAAATTTGATGAAGAAATTCGTTAGAAAATTGCGCACATAAAAGATGGCGTATGAAAGATCGCTAAATAAACAGGAAAATAATGTAATGTGTGCGAAAAATTTATTTTGGAAAATTCATTCTTGAACATTCAGATTTCTTATAAATATATAAATATCCGCAGTCTGTTGACTAATTGTAGATATTTATTTCAGACAAACTGCATTATTCATGATCTACTAGTACAAAACGATCCGACCATTTAAATATTCTCACATTTATTTTCTAAAATGCAGTTGTCTATACATTTTATTCTACAATCCTGAATAACGAATATTGTAATAATACTATAATAATTTAGCTAAGGCTGAATATCAAGTTACTTTCTTTTACACCAATTCGCAGGATTTTGCGTACATTTTAGATATTTCAATCCACGATTAAATTTCGAAATAACTAAGTTTTAATTTTCTCCATAGTTTCGGCGAAAAATCAAATTTCGCGTTATCTCTTTCTCTTTACTTTTCTCGCAAATCTTTCACAGATCGAGCAGCAGGTATCAAAAACCTCCAACCCTCTCTGTTTTTCAATCTTGATTAGCGCCGAAATTTTTCAAACACCCATCGATCGAATTAACGATCGCGGCGCGTTTGTTCCGGGCAAATTACACGTAAACGCGGGAATCACCGCAAAACGGCAAACAACCGAATCGAGTAATCCCCACCATAAAACGAATTGCAAAACAGGGTAACGAGATAAAAAAATAGAGAGAGCACACGAGCGGAATCAAAGGATGAAACGCATAGAGATGGGGGGAGAGAGAGAGATTTTAAAAGAGATAGGGGTTTAAAAGTCGGGACACGGGACACGAGCGATCAACCTGTACGGCACTCGATTAATGCTCATTTGCATTTTGATTGCCGCGACGATAATTGGCGGTTTACGGTTTTTCGTAAACGGTGATCTGTGTGAAGGAGGGTGGATCACGCGAGTACACGCGACACCGGGGACATCAGCTTTCGGGATTTGTTAGGTTTGCACCGCGCGATCCGATTGTATATAATTGTTATCGACGCTGGGAAACAAGTGGACGTTGTAGAATCCATCGACAAAAGCTAGGATATACCGAACATTAAATGGAACTTCATGTCTCAGTGTCTGAAATACCGATCAGTAAAAAAAATCATTGCTTTTTTTAGCACACTCTACGCTCAAGCAACAAGAACTATCATCAAGTGAAATTATTAATGAAACTGGTATTTAAAATCATTTCATTTTATATCATGTATTCACGTGTGTGTCAGAAGGATTCGTCGATGAAATATTATCCCAGAAATAATTATTTCAGGACAAATCAGGATAAGTGAGTACCCTGATTATATAAAGCTAGAATTAATTATATGAATAATAGAAGCTAGAATTATGAATAATAACAAATCATCAAATTTTTCTCATTTAAATAAGAAGCTTCCTCACAGCTTAATCAAGGATCAACATTAACGCTGCATTAATTCCAGCATTAATAATAATTAATTTAATTACCACTGTATAATCCGTATCGATATTACAATATTCGTAATAATCCTAAATAATCCCAGTATCAATATTCCAAGCTACAAACACATATTCCAAGATTTCTTCATCATTGTATTTCTCTCTATGGACTCTATAATTTTATGAAATCTCGAACAACTGTAGACCTTAATGGATTAAAATCAACTCAAAACTTGAAATCTTTTGACACAACTTCATCTAATCATCTTCCAATCTGAGTCTGAAAATTATTTCTTTTCTTACAAAAACGAAAAAAAAAAAGAGGGGAAAAGTTCTCCTTTTATTCTAGGGCTACTGTGCCTGCTACTTTTTTACCTGGCAGCAGATAGAGAGCGGCGAAATGTACGCGTGCATCGTACGAAACCCGTGCTTGTAATGCACGGCGCACATGCGGCACCGCAGCTGCCGTTGCCGACGTACAAGCGCTGTAATTTACCGCCGGTACAATTAGTTTGCGTATATGAACCAGAGGCCGGTTCGGTGTAAACTATGAATTCGTATCTACTTGGTACACACGCGGCCCGTGTACGTTGCCCGTGGATCGCGATTAAATGCAAATCGTCGAAGGCCCACTTCTGAAGACCTCGTGGGAGATCTCTGGTAAGCAACGTCGACGATATCCGTGCTCGACCTGGTTCGCGAAATCCGCCCGAAATTTTCTCTCCCCCTCCCCCTTATCTCCCCCCCCCCAGTCCTATATATCGAAAATACCGTCAGAGATTTGATTTCCGATTTTACCCGAATACTTCTCTGTAAATTATTAACAGAGGTAAGCAGAACACGATGACCAAGTGGAATTATTTTTCAAGTCGAGGCAAAAATTCTCTTTACTTTATTGAAGATTTCTAGCTCTCTAATATACGTTAAATTACGATTAAAATTTAAAAAGAGACCGGGGAAGAGCGGTGACACGAGCGTCTCTGAGATAACGTTCCTTAAAATAAATCCGTCAAGGTGAACGATCGCGAGATTCCACTAAAGTATGGATAATCCTTTTAATTGGGAAATGATCAATGAGAATTCCGCGACGGCCCTCGAGATCCTTAAAACGCGGTATTTTTCAGCGTCAATTGTCGCGCTCATTTCGCGTAATTTCGTTAAATTGTTCGGAGGAGAACTGGCCGAGTAATGGCACTCCGGTCGTGGGTCCATTGTTTAGTGGCGGATGTCTCGTGGGATGAAGTACTCAAGGATGAAAATGCGGTTTCAGAATTACGTGTACAATTCAGAATCAGCGGAGTAGAGTGGAGATAATAAGATAACCAACGTGGTTAGAATAGAATCGTCGTTTGGGAATAGGCCGCGACGCTTTCATCCCTCGCAGGTATCTTTCCAAAGGTATTTTCCGTGTCAAATAGAATTGCCATTACGGCCAGGTGGATGAAGTTTTAAAATGTCCCCGCAGAGTGTCCCGTATTATACCGTACCTCAATGATTTCATTTGTCTGAATCGCGCCTGCGAACGGCTAAGTGATATAAAGATGATTTGCAGTCAATTTTGCAGCAACGCTCGTTGCGAAGTTTCGTACGAAGTTTCGCTCGCGCAATTACCTTCCTCCTATTACGTTGTTACATTAGACAAGTAAATTAATTAATTTCTGGGAATTAACTGAACAACTTTAATCCTGACATTCGAATTCTTTTATATTTACATCTTCCTCTCATTTTAGGAAATAAAGTGATTTTTAATATATATGTTCCAAGATTATTTAACACAAAATTAAGAGTTCTCCGTGGAAAGAGTTTTTAAGATACATAAGCGAAGTTGAGTAAAATTCGTCGCAAGATTTAATATTAATTTTATCTTTTTTTTTTAAATATATTTCTTGGAATATTATCTTTAATCTCATCGATAGCTTTTGTTATCTAAATATTCATATGTGTGCACGTCAGTCATATGCATGCTACGCGAATTCAATTGTACAATTGAATACCAATAACGATTAATTAAAAACAATTTATTGAAAAAGTTTTTTCAATCGCTGATTCCTTTTCAAGAGGCTGGATCACGTACTACAAGTATCGANATTTTTTTTATTTTTTTTTTTTTTTTTTTTTTTTTTAATTAAATTGAGAACAGAGAATAAAATATCAACTTTTTTTATTTTTGTAAACTTTTCATAGTTGAATTTTTAATATTTATTTAAAATGTTTTTTCTATTCCACGACTAGAAGGTTAAAAATATCTGTTAGACAATTAGAAAAACTATGTTATTATACTGTTAGATATTTACTATATTATTATATTATTAGAAAGAAAATATTCTGTTTGGGAATTTAACTTAAATATTAATCTAAATTCATGTTTAATCTCATTTCAGTATCTGTTGGCACATATTGACACATATTTATCTTCAATGGATGAACTAAATATTTCAGAGAATCCTTAATTGTTTCAAATATTTTCTACATCGGTAGATGTTTACGTTTGCTTCAATAAACCTTTAATTCACATGGACGTTCTTGCCAATAGTTTACATCAAACGACATTAATAATAAATGGCTTTCAATCGACACAGTTTCAGCCGCGATTGATTGTGCACGGTTCCAAGTACTTACGTATGATTATAGATAATCCTACATTTATTTGTCATTATAATATTCGTCATTATATATATATAATAAATAATATTTGTCATTATATATATATAATATAACGATCCAAATTATTATAGGTGAGTAAATGATCTAAATAGAACACACGTATAACAACTAGATACAAAACAATTTTATCTTGAGGCTTTTATCTTTCTTTCTTTATTACTCAGAATGTCCAATAATTTACACAGAAGAATTAAATTCAGCAGGTACTTGAGACGGATCTCTCGTTTAGATTCAAACCTACTTGTTTCTGCCCGTTATTGCCCGTAAAACTTCGTGCTTTCGAGTTTCAGAAGATTAAGACGCGTAGAAAACAAAAATGTGTTTTCAGGTCAATGGAGAAAGTAGAAGCTTTATTTTTACTTGGTACTTGGGTAAAATGTAGTGTTCCAAGGGAAGAAGCGTGTACAGCACACTATGCGCGATATGATATAGTGGGGTAAAGAAATAAAGGAACAAAGATGGGGGAAATGGTTGTGCTGTAAGCAATTTTTATGCATAAATATCTTCTGATAATCTTAGTTTTATTATACAATGGGTATGATAATAATTGGCAATATATTGTGATTTGAAAGATGCAACTTTACTGCGTGCACTTTCTCAGTGTATTCTATAGTTAGAAA
Organism: Lepidotrigona ventralis hoosana; assembly: GCA_002806875.1. Classification (NCBI taxonomy): domain Eukaryota; kingdom Metazoa; phylum Arthropoda; class Insecta; order Hymenoptera; family Apidae; genus Lepidotrigona; species Lepidotrigona ventralis. Next base: position 2,133 of record NIPQ01049865.1, on the reverse strand, counting down.
GTAAAACTAGACTGCTGTGCAACGAAATAAAGAGTCTGTTAAAAGTAAATGTCTATCAATACTACGCAATATTAATATAATTCATATTTATATTAATATTAATACAATAGTAAAAATGTATATAAAATAATGTAATATTTACGAATATACGTACAATAATTACTTTTCCTGGTGTGCTTAACTTCCTGCTAATTAAGATAAAAATAAAATTCACGTATGAATTAATTAAGGTGAATCTATAAGAAACTTGATCCCATCGCCATTAGTCAGTCGAGAATTCTCTCTCTCTCTCTCTCTCTTTCTCTATGAGCAGATTGAACGAAGGCAAAAAAAAAAAAGAAGAACAAGCTGCTCGACTGAGTTAATTAGTCTGACGGAGAAGTTCCAGTTACGTGGAAGTAACGTTGACAAATACAACGACAACCGTTGCGGTGTGCTTACCGGAAGCGGAAACTGGATTAGCTTGGTAACTTAGTAATCTGCGGCCGCGATACCCGTGCCGAGAGTCGAGAAATTAAAAAATTAAGACCTTAAAAGAATTAGCTCGCAGACAGTGAGGGCGGTTAGTACGTGGTGTTCTGTCGCGTGGAGTGCCGCTCCATCTGGGAATGCAGGGGAAGAGAAAAAAAGAAGAAGAAGAAGAAGAAGAAGAAAAAGAGGAATCTAGATTAAAACTTAATCTAATTCGCCTCTCTCCTCCCCCCCCTTTTCTGTTATTCTCAAATTTTAGTCTGCCATCACTCTGCTTGCATCTCGTTCTCAATTTCTCGCCGCCTTCACGTCGAACTCTAAACGAACAGTTTACCTCGATCAATAAAATTTTCGGAACATTTCATTTTCCCCTTAGGGAACGAGGTTGTTCGAGCATAGAGCGAGAATAACTGTGCAGTTATGAAATACGACTGTCACGCTGAATGACCGACATTTCTATTTCTGTAAAATTTTTATTCTAAATATTTTAGAACGGTCGATGAATGAAACGAACGAACCATCGAGAAAAAGAAGAAGTTTTAACTAGCACTGAATAACTGTTGTAAGATGGAGAATACGCTTCTTTGTTATCGTAAGTCAGTCGTAAATCGTACGCTTGATAGCATGACTTATTGCTAGTCGATAGCAGCGTAGCTCAGAACGTTGGCAAACGCGCGATAATTAATAAGTGAAAGGCCGGAATGCTATCGACACGACGCGCTATGAATATTATTGACCACGCATGTTACGCCCCCTGTTTGGCCTAACATCGGTGTTGTCCTAATTATCGTATCCTTGCTAATCCTTGACGGGAATACCGAGACTAATCGTACCAGACACGAGATAAGATAATGGTTTCTGAGTTACAATGTGATCGGAGTGTATCGGATTACGAGGAAATTCGGCCCGTTCTAAGTGAGCTTTAATGACTTGATCGGGTACATGATGATCTTGTAGACAACGTGATAATTTACCATCGTCGCAAATTGGGGGAAAAAGTCGCTTCCAATTATCTTGTTACGTTTGGAGTACTATTTATTTTTTTTTTTTTTTATCGAGTTTCCTACTCTCTTTTCATGAAACTTTCATCCAACGGTTTGTGCTAGTGATCTTTAAATAGCATTGGTGAGAACAAATTTAGCAGAATTCCATTTATGTGAATGAAAGTCGGATGATAAACAGTTTATACAATTGGAGCTCATCTAATAGAAATTCATCAGCTTCTCCCTATCTTTCGTTTAGATAAATGAATTCAGTCAGCAAAAGTGCAGTTAATCGAGCATTGATTAAAACTTTGTTCCAATAAATGGAATTCTATTTTAATTTAACGAGTATTTCAACAATCACTGATTTCAAATTTTCTATTTTAATTTGTAAAGAAAAAAAAAAACACATACATACGTTTGTTAGTATTAAATTTCGACAATTTTTGTTCTAATGAAAAGGCAATAGATGTATTCGTTATTTATATTTATAATAAATATTAATATTAGCAATTGAATTCTGAAAATTTTCAATAGCAAAAAATTTTCAAACAAAAATCTCTCTTTTCAATGCTATTCTAGAAATATTATTAAACGATTATGATTATTTATGAAATTTGTGAATGTAAATACGGGAAAAGTCTCAATCTGTAATAATGAAAAAAAAAAAAAAAAAAAA
>NIPQ01049864.1:0-10059 GCA_002806875.1 Lepidotrigona ventralis hoosana | reverse complement strand
AAGAAAGGAAAAGTGAAGGGAAGGAAAGAAAAGAAAAGGCAAAGAAAAAAGTAAAAAGGAAAGGGAAAGGAAGAAAATTTTGTTGGGAAAGTCGTGGACGACGGTCCAAGTAGCTTATCGATGATTTCGATTCTGCAACGCGGCTCTGGCGCCTCTGCACCGATGCCTTGGAAAAACCTCTGAACGTAATGTGCAGAGACAAGAGGCGTACATGTAGGTGAAACAGAAGAAGGCCTTCGCGAATGAGAAGAGCTGTTGACGCCATGGTTTTCCAACCCGTCATCGATGTTTGATGTGTAACCCAGTTGACAGAGAGAGAAACGGTCGCGAAACGGAGGGCGGCGACGTCTGCAACCCCAACGCATATTAAATGAATCTCCACAAAATTATGCAACGGATAACGTGTGCAGCTAGCAAATCTTGCCTTCGATGGAATTTAACGAAGATCCTTCAGCCCGCTGACGCGCTTATTCATCCTAGTCCATCATCGAAGAAATCATATATTACCCTTTCTTTATTCTTCTCTTTCTCTTCCTTTTCGTGAGAATGCAAACAAATTGCATGAATCAAACGAAACTCGTTTCTCCCAAAAGAAAGTGGTAGGAACAAATTTTCTGGGAAGTCTGAAGATATTTTACATCAAGACGAGCCTCGCAGCGTTGGAAATTTCCTTTCTGGCAAATTCCTGCTAAAGCTCTGGTCGTGTTGACATCAACGGAAGATTCATCGGTAGCTCATTGGAGGGTGAGCGCTTGTTTCGATTCTTTGACCATTTTCATTCCAGTCCATAGTCTCACCGATTCATTCGATGACCAATTGAAATGCGAATTTCTTGATGAAAGTTTAGACGAAAATAACGTTGCTAACGTTGCTTTATACGATGCTACAAATTACGAAAATTTTGAATTTTCTAGGAAATTTTTAACTTTGCCCACTCTGTTCTCGAGAAAATATATCTTTCAACAGAGAGATAATAAACTTACAGAGGCTTTAAACTATTTATAGTCACCAAGTATGCGCCAAAACGCGTATAAATGAAATATAAAAAACACAAAAAAAACTGCTCCGAGACATATGAAACAAGTAATATGATACAACAATAGCTCAACTACACGAAATAGCAAATATGCCTAAAATCAAGTATAAATATGTATATACAAGAATCCCTCCGCCGACCATGCAGCCATTATCACAGCAGCAATCCTCTAATACGGAATACAGGTAATTAACTTCGAGGAAATATCATTACAGATCAAAAATAATACTTTGAAGTACAGCAGATACTTCGAAACATTTCTTGCAAATTAACTTGCACAAGTAAACAGTATACAACTAATAAAAAATTCCTAAATGCAAGTAACAGCACTCTGAAAAAGCATCAGGAACAACAGAAGAATAATACCTTTAGAAGAGTGAATTCAACGTATCACATCAGTAAGTTTGTCCAATCAGATCATCAGTTGAGTTGTTTTAGTTGCCATTGCCACTCATTCTTTTAGAAATTGCTGTCCATCTTGCCACGATATATCGTCGATATTAAATACTCGCGTAGTTTAAAGAGGAAAGGCACAACATTCTCAATTCAAGCTTACTGTAAAATCGAGACAAGGTCAGTTACATTGATTCATTTCCCTCACGTCAGTGATGAAAGTCGAACCTCAATAGTTCTACCCAGAGGTGTATGATCGGCACCAGTCTTGACTTTGCAGTAGGCATTTATGAGCTTGAACAAGAGAAATTCTAAAAGAAAATTGAGCGCAATGACATGCATGATTTGAGTGATGGACGGTACCGGTGGTATGACGAAACGTATTCCGTAGTTGGAAATTTTTTCTTGCGATGCGTATAGAAAGCGTGTAACCGCGTTTCGACGACACGCGTTTGATTGATTGAGTGGAGAATCGTAAATACCGCCGCCGCAAAAAGATTCGTGTGATGTGTCGCTGTGTGAAAACAATAACGGCGTAATTGGGCCAATAATAAAATAATTGTTAGTAATCACTGCATCCCACGACACACATATTATCGTATACTTCCGATTGTCTTACGCGAGCTCGAGAAATTTTCTAGCGAGAAAGCAGTATCGAAGTTCCTCGCAAACGTAGACTCGAGGAAATTTCGAAATTGGAAGATAAATTCTCTTCTTTCTTCTCGCATAGAACTTATTCTCTTTTGTTTGTTCACTCGAAACGCAGAGCGACTGCAAAAAATAATCGCGTTTCCTACATTCATTTGCCGCGACTGGAGTCGGTGTAAACTGTAAGCTCAAAGTGTACTGCCTTCTCCACGGTTGTGAATATTGTGCAGAACGATTAATTGAGAATTCAGCTAGATAAATGGAGCCTTCCTACGAACCTCGTATCTTTTCCGCCTTCGCGAAAACGTCTCAATTAATTCCAAAAAATGACAATTTTCTTGGTTGTGCGAAAGGAATCGGGCGATAAATCGCCATAATAACAATCGTGCCAGAGGCAGTAACTGAAAGAGATCCAGGAAGAAATTTCGCTCGTTCAGTCCTTGGAGCGAACGACCCGTAACTGCAGCGGCTGAGCTTCTCACGAATCAGAGAGTTGTGGGAAAGATCGTTCCACCGAGTAGCCCGCATAGTGTGAATTGTTAATTCTCGGAGATACGTCACGAATTCTCGAAGAGAACCAACACCGGCTAGGCATACGTTCTACGATATAATTAAATATATATATTCCGGGTAGTCCGGAAATATATTCATCCTAGACTTCAACCTTATTCGGCACATACTATCTGAGAGACAGAATATTTCAACGTGTCTTTAGGAACAAAGTTTCATGAAATAAATTAATTTGCGTCTCTTTCGTAATCTTTTGAAAATGGAAGAGAACAAAGTACATTTTGGATACTTGATGACTTTCGGAAAACATGCACTCTTTGTGAAGAATGTGCTTTAACTGAAAAAACTGCTAGTGCAAGTTTAACGTTAGCTATTTCGAAAAACAATTCTCGGGTAGACACTACGCTACTCTCCGATGACCAAATCAAGGCACTCATCGAAATTGACTGGTGCTGAACTTCGCGTGAATAATAAGAGGTACCAAAAGTATCAGTACGTACGTGTTCTGCAATAATTTGATTCGGAGAAAAAATTTCGGATCGCTTCGATGCTAAACGCACCGAAAACGCAACGCATTTGAAGCAATTAACGATGATTCTGTTGCAAACGATACCAACCTCCATAAGCTACACCCAACATCTGTATTCGTCCAAAGAATATCCGAAGCTCTGTGTTTGGTTGTATTGGAGAGGAAATTCTGAATTACGGCCTTACCAAGCGACCGGTCGACAAATTTACACTAGTACTGCTGGAAAAACTGGATAAGTTAGAGATATTGTTTCCGAAAGCACGTCCAGAATAGGAATTAGCTGGTCGGAAGGTTGCCGTGGAATCCATCAGCATAATGCCAGACTTTGTTGCATTATCTGACAACCCGAAGAAAATTGTTGCAGCTTTAGATTTCGACTATTTTAGGTACCGGGAAGTTCTCTTAGCGGCGATGACTTCAACTCTTTGAAGCCGAAACGAAAAACCACCCTGAAGATTTTTCCACCGGGATACCTGACAAGTTCTAGAAGAATGGAATCACGCGTTGCACGAAAAACGGAGAAAGTTCTAATTTTGTAGCACAAAAGAATACACAATAGGATTTGTTAAATGTCGATGCACAAATATCTGGAGAAAATCTGATTCCATAGATTTTCAAATTACTACAATTCCGTAATTCATTGCCGCCGAGTTCTCCCGCCTTCCTCTCGAAAATGTATCCAAAGGGAAGAGAACGCACCGATACGATCGAATATGCGGAGAAAGAACGACCAGCAGCTGTGGTCGAATTTACGAGAACTATCGTCGATTTATGTAGAGCTCGCTAGAGAGTAAAATGAAATATCGCTTTCGATTCTTCGCGTTCTTATAGTTTTTCGAGATAATATACTGTTAAATACGAGATAACAATCGAGAGAACGGCAAAACATACGAGAACTTGCTCGACTCGGAGCAGAATCTACGTCCGTATCATCTGGACGAACAGTTTTTACGATGTGTGCAGGCGCGTAGGGAAAACACATGTTGGACAAAAATATAACGCAGTCTGTATGAAGGCAAGCGTGCACCAGAAACGGGGGAAGCGGAAAAGAAGTAAACGAGGAACTGGCAAGCGGAAGTGGAGAGGAAAAGAAACTGGTGTCAAGTGAACGGCACTTGCAGATATCTGGAGTTTACCGATTCACTTTATGATGGATGAGTACGTTCCACTCACGATCGAGTAGAAAGCACGAGCTTCCGTGCATTGACAAAAAATTCGCCGAATTGGGCGAGACAGAGCGGAAACTTTTTAGGAAAGGAAAGAAATAAAAAAAGAGGAATATACAATGTAGCGACATGCGGCACGGTGTTTCTTTAAATAGCTGGGAACATCAGAGCTATCTGCCATTTGAATACTTCCATCGATAACATTCCGTGCAATATCTCTCGACCGTCTCTCGTGAAAACAGCACGAACGACCCAAATCCAGACTATGAAGAACAAGAGCGATACGACAATATCGTTGAGCGCCAAGTGTGTTCCGCTTTTTGACAATTACCGGACGAAGAGATGCGAGGAGAGAAATGGAAATGGCCAAACGTACAAAGGGCGAGGACGTCGTCCAGAGAACTCGTCAATTTGCCAACATCGGAGTTTCCGAACTAATACATTGTGCAGCTAAATAAACGAAATCTGACCCGCGTCGCCCCGGATATTTTCCTTGGCATTTTCAAAGGAAAATGGCGCGACCCGCCAACACTATTATGCTTCAGGTCTTTAGAAAACCAGATATCCTTCGATATTTCTATCAGAAATTGTATACTACGAACGAAGATTCGGAAAACTATTTGCAAACCGGTACAGTTTTTGAAAAATATTAGAGATACCCAAGAGTAAACAATTACTTTACATTTGTTGGACTATTACGGCTTCTCTGCCTAAAACTGCCCTGTTTTTTTAACCAAATTGAGTAACTGTTATTCCAAGTTTCCATAAGTCGAACTATGTCACTACAATCCCATTAGACACGTGATAGAATCATTTCCTCATAGTCAACGTTGGTTTTGGTGTTCGGTTTGGTGTCCTCTGGTGGCGACTTTGTATAGAAATGGATCTGTTCGCAACCTGGTAAGCGAAAAGGTGTTCGTTTATTGAGACTATTTGACCTCGGCTATTTGGCTGTGGAACCAACTTATATAAGATAATTGTATATTTAAACTCAGATTAGGTTCTACTTGAGATTTTAAAGTGACAAATTTAACTGATAGTCCAGTTCGAGGCGAATCGAACGTCACATATTCGTCATCAGCGTCAAATGTTCTGAATCAACGCTGATATTGGTTGTTCTTCGACGTCTATCTATCTCTAAAATTATTAAAAGTTATCGTTTTGTTCTTCTGTTGCACTAATTTTCACGCGTGAAAAATTTAAGAACGTGTCTCTAAGAAGATTTAAAATCCATCTTATTGCTATGAGAATATTTTAAATTTCTTGTAATGATTAACTAACAGGATGCTTCTAGTGAAAGTATGAAGAAAAAGTTTCGGAGTTTTTTCGCAACGTCATCAAAAGTGCAAAGGAAAAACTCGCCTCACTGCACTCTAATAAAGTAGAGATCGACCGGTGCGAGTTGTGATACAACTAATTGTAATTTTCAATTTCCTTGAGTTTGCTAAAGGTACGAACATGTAGGAAACATTGGCTTTCCCTGATTAAACGGGGACCAATCGTTGACAAGGGTCCAGCGATGAATTAAATTATCCTTCGTGGAGTTTTCAAGCTGACAATGTCGTTGTACGGTTACAAGTACTCTGGACTACGAAGAGAAACGAACGATTACGATAGGGGTACACAAATCGGAAGAGAGGCTGAAAATTGTCTGTTTCAGCCACTGAATAGAGGAAACGCGACGCGTCCGCAATAGGCGAGGCGATTTTGTTAGCTCCGCTGCTCCACGTTAGCATAATTCACTATAGACAAACACTGTGAAAGGTGGAGTGGAGGTTCGAATTCTCTGTGAAAGAGAATGGCACCTGGCACACTGCCACTGCGCTGGTGAAAGATATGAACGTCTCCATAATTATGTAGTTGCAAAAAGCGATACCTAGGTCGTGTGAATAATAGAGCGTGGATAAGCGCGAACACACTTGTACACATATTGCCACATGCTATCTGAAAGCGAAAGGTCTGTTGAAACTTGCGTCATTAATGTAAACGTTTCGGAGAATTTTCTTTTAGTTGGTAGCTCACCATTTCCTCTCACTTCTATCTTCATCACCGCGACGTGACGTCCCTTCTTCTCTCTCGTCTTTCTTCTCGAGAAGCGGCTGTTAATGGCTTGCTAGACTGACGCAGCGCTTCGAAGCACCGTCTGCCATATACTAGAAGAAAAGAGTTGTAAATCACACTTCGTGGCCTTTCATGAAGGTCGATGTCGATAGGATGATCAGTCGTGAAAGGTGCCTAGCGAGGACATTCGGAGATTCCATTTCCATCCATCTGTCCGTTATGATACTTCCCTTGCAAAACGACATCTATTTCTTTGATGTCGCTGCGACAGTAATATTTCTGCCCTGTACGATAAAGTGTGTAAAATTGGGACAAGAACATCACACGTCGTGGCATACAGTAGAGGAATGTGCAAGTTTGGAGAATGAAATTCCAACGTAATTTGAATTAAATTCTCGGTCCTTGGAAATATTTCTTGAATCATCTATGAGTGATTCGTTTAAGAATTGGCGATTGAAGTATCGCTTCGTGTAATATGATACAGCACTGGAAATGATCACCCTTTGTATTAAGAAGTGTTCGATTACTGCTTATAGAAGTTAACAATACATAATTTCGAACTCTTGAAAAAATTTCTTCATCGTTTTATAAATTTTCGCAAGGAGTAGTAAGAAGATTCTCTTTATTATAATCATACTTCTTACGTTACATCGTATTATATTGCACAACACCATTGCTTCTTTCGTTAATAACTGTCAGCATTTATGAAAAACCTTATAATTTTTGCTGGCTGAATTTATGTACAATATTCCGCCTTTACAAAGGACAGTCGATTGCTTAGGGCTAAAGTTCTCCTTCCAAAAGAATATCTTTTTCATTATTGTTTCGTAACAGAAATATTACTGCTATTAAGCTTGTCCTCGGTATGATAAAGTGTAATCCGACATTGCTGTAAAATGATGTTGAGAACGTCACATGTAGATACGGCAGAGAAATATGCACTTTTGGAAAAAGAAATGCCAATGCCATTTTCATGAAGGCTTAATTATTGAGCGGTAATACCAGAAAATAAAGGACTGTGGCAAACCGTATCGGCTCGGCCCGACTCGAATCGACTCACAAACTTGCAATTAATCGATTATTGTGGAATACAGTTTTTGAAAAGTCGTTTGGGGCGTTTTAACCGGCGACTTTGGGTTTTCGATTCGCAATTACACACGTGATTGAACTTGCGTCCGGTTAAGGAGATGAGCGTAGTGAATTTTGCAATCATTGACTCCACGTCACAAAGTCAACGCTACGTTGACTAATGCACCGAAAAAGTGTCGATGATTCGATAATACCTTTGCAGTCTTTTGTTTTTATCCGTACTGGTCGGTTTAAGTTTTCTAACATAATGCAAATATGTCTCTGAAATAGGATAAGCTTCCAACATGTTTTTAGACGAATAATCCTTAGGAATGAGCATAAAACCCGTGTTCAAGACTACGCCAAAAAAGGGGTCAACACTTCTTTTGTCACGTCAATCAGTTATTCCAAATAGAACGTATAGACAAAGTTCTTTTATGTCATTTTTATCATATCTGGTTGTTTCTGTTACAACTGTGACAAGAAATGCACCTGTGAGGAATAGTTTGAAAAAATTGATGGATTCTGTACAATATGAAGGAATATTACTTCCAACGATTTTGGAACCAGTCGAAAAATTCCTTTTTGATTAAGGTTGCGCGTGACATCTTCCCAAACCGTAAATTCATTTATAGCAGTATTCTCATTTCCAAAACTTTCATCTACCTCGCTGTCATTCGAAATATCTAATGGTCTCGCACGTTTGGTTACTCACAGTTATATCGTTACCCGAATCACTGCAGGATACATTTTCAAAACAACCGTTACCCGCAACCTCGTAAAAGAACATTTGGAAAATTCAAAGAAATAGTCATAGTCACAATTTTAATTTTCACGAAGCAGGTCTCTCACTAATTTTCCTTCTGCCATTATAAGTACTCCTTATTTGGTTTTCCAAATTGTTAATTTTATCGTACTTAAAACAAAACTAGTAAAATCTTAGAAAGAATTATACACCACACCTCAGATGCATATAGATTTCGTTATTTATACGATCTATGATTCTCTGCTTTGGTAGCTGAGAGCAAACATACGACCGTTGAGGGTTAAAACTCCTTTTACAGCAAATGAAAAGAATTAATTCTTTAACGAATCCACGAAGCAGCCCTCTTACAATATGACAGGAATTCATAGTAGTAGAAGAAAATCGTTTTCGAAGGCAACGATGTCCTCGTAATTAGGTAGACCAATAACGAGCAGAGCTAAAAAAAAGATTTTACCACTTAGAGTAAAAGCTATTCCTTCGTGAAGCCACGCGATATTCCTTTATCCGATAGTCCTTAGTCTTACATCTCATCCTATATCTCAGGACAATTCGACGAAAGACGCTATTCTTCGAACGATACTGTTTTCTATTTCTACCTAACAATATATAGGATGATGATGACGCGCGTGATGACGAATGTCCTGGTGCTTGAAAACTGAATTGCATACATCTTCCATCGTACAGAAATACAGAATACAGATACAGAAAATTACTCACTCGAATCGGTTAGAGTTGCAAATACAAGTTTGCACAGAAGCAAACAACGTTGTGTTGCAAAACTCTATCTCGTGCCAAGTTGTCCGCTTTGAAATTGTTGGAGTATATCGACGAACGATGTGAGCGTCTGAGTGTGATTGTCTTTTGTCGTCAACTAAACAAATGAACACTAGGTCCGCGTTGAGTAGTTGATCTCTAAGCATCGTTCTGAACGTACTGATACATGCATCTCTAATCAATTACATTATCGCCAATTCTTGTTCTATAATCAATCAAATATACTCTGACAGAAATTAACTGCGCGACACGTTTCCAAGAAGAAGGTAAACATGTTCGCCTCTCACACGCGGAAGAAAGGATGCCAAAGTTTGTATGTTTCTTGGTAAATCCGCGACTACTGCACTTTAACGCTCTATTCGTATACTTGAAAGCAATTCGCTCTGTCGATATATAACGAATAAAACGCGCAACAATGCATAAGAGATTTGTTATACACCGCGGGCTGGAAAAACGTCGCGCGTTAGATGGCCATAGCTCGAGATGTGATGCGTCTCACAGGAGGAAAGGGAAAAAAAGAAAAAAAAGAAAAAGGAAGCGGGAGGCTGCAGTAGGTTTGGATCGTGGAAGGAAAGAAATAAGTGCGCAAAGCGACCACGTGCACGGGTCACGTACGACTGTGCAGCCAAGTACAACGTGTAGGTAGAACTTGCATGATTATCGACCACTTTCTGCCACGGCTTTTGTAGCAGAAATCCAGCTGCTCCTTTTACCCCGCTCCAAGCAGTCGGATTTCTCGTCGACCAACTTGAACATTCGATGGGCGAGAAGGAATACGAGTGTTTCTCATCGTCGTCGGAAAATGTGGTCGAAATGAACATCGTCTCTTCGATGATCGTCGAAGGAAAATGTTAGTCGGATTTCTCGTCGACCAACTTGAACATTCGATGGGCGAGAAGGAATACGAGTGTTTCTCATCGTCGTCGGAAAATGTGGTCGAAATGAACATCGTCTCTTCGATGATCGTCGAAGGAAAATGTGGCAGCCCTCTCCTTTGCGCATCGTCTATGTCGAGAACCTTCTCTCGGAGAGAAGATGCGGCACTGACTGATAAAAATAAGCGGAGGCGGCATTTATATTACAAAAGACTCGACATGTTCGTTACACA
>NIPQ01049858.1:0-26788 GCA_002806875.1 Lepidotrigona ventralis hoosana | reverse complement strand
ATCTTGAAACGATGATTCGTTATAAAAGAGGCTAAATGTTACATCCGAAGAATGAAATCTCAGAAGCACGTCCACCCGGACAAGATTTCTGAGCATTGAAATATGTCTCCTTTGAAACTTGAAAGATGATTTCAATTTCTCGGTGGCCACAAATCTTGGCCCAACGTGCTTCCGAGATTTCAAAAGTTTACTCGTTTTCTTTTTTCAAACTGTGTATCTTTCTTTAGATGGACATGCAGTCCATCATACCATCTTTATTTCAATTTCTCGGTGGCCACAAATCTTGGCCCAACGTGCTTCCGAGATTTCAAAAGTTTACTCGTTTTCTTTTTTCAAACTGTGTATCTTTCTTTAGATGGACATGCAGTCCATCATACCATCTTTCAGAGATGGAGTAAATCAATGCACTGACGCTCGGGGTCATCATCATCTCGAATATGAGAGACATAGATAATGTTTAATTTTTTAGTAACTTTCGAAAGGCAGTAAACGATCTTGAATAATCTTGAAACGATGAGTTCGTTATAAAAGAGGCTGCATGTTACATCCGAAGAATGAAATCTCAGAAGCACGTCCACCCAGACAAGATTTCTGAGCATTAAAATATGTCCCCTTTGAAACAAACTAATTGTAAGTTTTGCTCGAAACATTTTTTTCTACGATGGATAATTTAGGAGGTAATTGCACGGGACTCTTCAATATAATTAAAGGTATAAGTACCACATCTGATATAATTGATGTAATTATTAAATTTCCAGTTTAAATGGCTAGTAATTTACTAATTTGTAATTAATATAATTGCTATATTTAGCATAGTGTAATTAGTTATTACTAGTATAATTACTATATAATTACAAGATATACGATCATATCTCACATAAATCCACCTGTCTGGTCACGAATTCCTCGGTCCACTTGTCTGATCACGAATTCCCGAATCCACCTGTATGCTCATGAATTCCTCAGTCGAGTGAATCAGCCGACCAAGTTCACTATTAAGACGAATTCCAATTATACGAATTGATCATCCCTCGGCTAGTACATTCTACACACGTACAATACATATATTCTAGTAAAACAACGAAACCAACAGTCGAGCACGGCATTGTGTAGGAAGAAGCTTCTTCGACAATTACACAGCTGGTGGCTTTCTAGAGGAGCTTCACTCCGTTGACTGATTTTCGCTCGATTCCCTTCAGAATTCCACCATTCGTGGTTAACGAACAAAGGACAAAAGGAGGATAAGAGAAGGAAGCAACGAAGAGCCATCCTCCGATGCCGGCGACGTTTCGTCGGGGACAGCGTGGAAAAATCGTGGTGGTGGTAAAGCCCGATGGAAATCTCCATTCATCGGTCCTCGTTATTTCGACGCGTCGTTGAACTCTTTCAAGCCACCTCTTTCTCACTCTGTCGCGTGCTCGTGAAATTCGTTCGCGGCTCGACAAAACGCCGACCACACAGTCAATGGTCCACGTGTTTCCCGTACCGGCTCGTTCGGAATTTCGTGTACGATATCTCATTCAGCCTCGCCTCGCCGATAAGCTGACGGATCTAGTACGAATCCTCCGATGAATGCCCCGACTGTTCCACGTAACGCGTACCACCGCCTCCAGATGACGTCAAAACGACGTATCGTTTCAGGGGATACGTCGTGTCGCGTTCTTGTCGCCAAGTGCACTCGAAAAAAAGAAAAAAAAAAAAGAAAAAAAAGCTCGACGCGCGGTGCTCGTATCCTGTTTCGCGTGTCGGTTTCATCGTTAACGCGAATGAAAGTCACGGAGGTCGCCGATGATTCAATTTGCCGGTAATGCCAAGATTAGTGGAAAAATATAATTCGAGTGAATGCCGATATTTATAAATTTTTCAATGTGAGCTTCGTTACTACAACGGTGTGAAGAAATTAACTCTTTGACCATTGTTGACGCCTAACACTAAAACTTTTAACACTAAAATGGTCAAAATGACCAATTTAGAATTCTTCAAAATACAATTCTGCAGATTTACAACGTTGTATTTTTAGTGATTAGAAAAAGGTATAATTCGAATGAATGTCAATATTTTTAAATTTTGTAAGTTTAAATATTAACTTCGTTATTACAACGGTGTGAAGAAATTAACCCTTTGATTACTGTTTAAGTGATTAGAAAAGGGTATAATTCGAGTGAATGTTAATATTTCTAAATTTTATAAGTTTAAATATTTACTTCGTTATTACAATAGTATGAAGAAATTAACCCTTTGACCATTGTTGGCGCCTAAGACTAAAACTTTTAACACTAAAATGGTCAAAATGACCAATTTAGAATTCTTCAAAATACAATTCTGCAGATTTACAACATTGTATTTTTAGTGATTAGAAACGAGTATAATTCGGGTAAATGTAAATATTTCTAAATTTTTCAATGTGAGCTTCGTTACTACAATGGTGTAAAGAAATTAATCCATTGGATACTGTTGGCACCAAACCTACCAAAATGGCCAATATAGAATTTTTCAAGGTAGAATTTTGCAGACTTGCAAACGTTGTATTTTTAGTGATTTGAATAATTTTTATAAAATACGCGAATAAAAGTTTGTTCTTTGTTATATTATAAACTTTTCTATTCGTTTCGAGATAATCTTTATGCTTTACTCGGCCGCAATATTGGACAAAAATGGTAAAAAAGTTTCTGAATCATTGCGTGCGTTCTAACAAGCGACTTTATGGTTCTAAATTAAGTTCCACTAACATTTGATTCATCACAGTATTGTAGCATCAATCTGAGTCTAAATATACTATCATTTTCACTTTTTTTTTCTCTCTCTCTTCGACGTATCGAAGAGAGAAAGAAAAAAAGAACCACGAATGACTGGCTGTAAGTGTAAAGGCACAGGGAAGATCGGAAGTACTTCGCGTGGACGTCGACCGATTTCCACGTGAGTCACATGAGACACACAAAGGTTGATCAGCGTGTCTGGCTGGTCTGGATGATTCTCCGGAGATCCGAGGAACGCGATCAATCGGGAACGCGTTCGAATGAATTCAGCTGCGTTTCTGGCGGCGCGATATATTTTCCTCACGGTCGTGCAATAACACAATGGACTCGCTGGTGAATCAATCAGCTCGCGGCTTATCACGAGGGGAGGAGGCGGTCGATGCGCTGCCACGTTGCTGCACGAACTTAATAAAGATTACGCTCGCTCTGAATTATTAATAAACGTCAGTCGTAAAGAGTGATGAGATTTATGATGTCGGAGCTTCTCGGCTCGAACGAACTGTGATATTTCAGCCAACCGAATGGAAGAAGATCGCGAAAGAAAATACCGAAAGCTATAGGCTTCGATTGTTCGAGACTTATTCGAATTCTCTGTACCTCGTTCAACGAGTCGAGCCACCAGATCTAAACAAATGCACGTGGTAACTTTTAGACAGAACAGGGACTTTGTAACTTTTAGATATTGAAAAGCAACAAAAATATTTTATTATTCTGGTTGCCAACCGCTGTCGTTATTATTGGTTTACTGTTCATTTTCAACCTTTTTGTAATAACACAATGTGTCCAGGTGTTTTTTCAGTTAACTGTAGTTCAACGCTTCAAGAAAGTTTTCCCATGGAAATTTAAACGTTACGTTTCTCGTTGCCACATAATTCATTCACAATGATATGATGGTAATGTCTATTAATTTAATTTTGTCCTCTCGTCTACTGCGTAATTTTGGGCTGTTTTACAAAATCGAAGAATTAACACAAAGTTAATAATATGATACAACAATAACAAACTGAAACGTAAGAAATGCAAATATAATGCAGCAACTGAGAAGTAGATAAAAAAAAAAAAAATTGAATGAATAACGACGCAATGTATTTGGGTTGACGTTTGACTTGACTGATGAACTAATACAAATACACGTCCCTGAAAATAACAATTGACCAATATATTTGACGTCGGCTAACAATAACGATCGCTGCCCCTATCATGTGCTTTAACACGTGAATATTTTTGTTCAGATCTGGCGTTTCGTCTCGTTGAACGATTTTTAATATCAAATTCTCCGTTATCCGAGCACAAACCAGCAACAATGTATCTATAATCATCGCATAGAGTGTCGTCATACCGAAATGTGTGTAGTGAAACGTGAGGTTATTGAAATACTCGAAAGTGATCAAAGTGATCAAAGTGCATCTGAATTAATAAAAAAATTTTTAAACGTAATCTTACTGGCAAAGATTGCTAGCAGCTATGATATACAAGAAACTCTTTCTACATTACACGATTAAGTCGACGTGATAAAATGGTTTCAATGGCGATGAAACATGTTTGTAATAAATTGGTAAATGAAATCAGTGATGATAACATTTTGAAGCGTTTCCGAGGGTTTAAAAGTTGCTAAAAAAATTGTATGATTTAGAGGCTAGGATCCAAAAATCTTTAACTAAATGATACGTGTTTAATTTCATTATGTGATTATCGTTAAATGTTAATTTTCTTTTTATATAAAAATCCACGTTAAAAAAAAATAATTACTTTATTGTCTGAAAAATTCTGTCAATAGAACAATTAATTCGGACAATCGAGGTCTTCTCTCACTCTCTTTCATCGAGGAAATTGAAAATTTCCAATGATAAAAGAAGACGAGAACGTGTTGATCGATTGCCTCGTTGATTTGAATAATTATTCAATTGCCGGATTTTTCATCGCATTGTTCGCAAATAATTACAAATTGCAACGTGTGGATGGAACACGCGAGTTGTTTTGTGTGTCCCGTCACTTCGCTGGGAGACCGTTAACGTTCGATATAATGGAAACCGAGCGTCACCGACGTGACATTTTTAATTAATGCTTCCAGATAATGGTCGTTCGCAAACAGTTTCAGTTAACTGCGTTTCGCGGAGGAAGATATTTCGAAATACAAACGCAGTATTCGAACACCGCTCTGTGCAAGCGAAATCCGTGTTGCGAATTTGTCACTTTATGAAGTATCGTTCGTTTTACTGATTTTACTTGGGTTGGAAAATAAACCAAATATTCCTTCAGATCAGCCTTCTTTCTCTTTTTCTCAAAGCTCACTCTTCATCTCAGTAGACCCCGCTTAAGCGTCCGTTTTTTCTGAAACGCTTGACTGAGAACTATTGTAAACGACTCAAACTTACCCTAATGACATTTCAAATTTCAAACTTTTGTAACTTTGTTTTTATTTCAAATCCTTTTTTTTTTTCGCTTTCAATATTTCAAATGTATTTTTATCGTCGCTAGATTTTTTTTTCTCGCTGAGTCGCAGAATCAACGCGTTCGTGAATTTAAGCGAGGATAATGCGAGAGAGCAGCTTGCGTGAATGAACGATTGCAACCCTGCGTGCAATCGACGTAGCTCATCGATACGTCTTCCAGCTGAATGACTGAACTTCTTTGTCCGCGTGTGGAAGTTCGTTCTGGTCAATGACGAATTTCTAAGAGAAGTCGCGATCGGGTGTTCTTTGCAATCGTCCCGACGATAAATCGCGCCGTGAAACGAGTCGGTAAACACGTTCGACGACAATTCCCTTTAAATTCCTTTTCGATCAACGTTTTATCTGTCGTCCAGAGGACAGTTTTGTTCTGGCCAGTAATTTCATTCAAATTGTCGTTTGAATCAATTAATGTGTGTAAAATTAAAAGATATGTTAAAAAGTGATAAAATATTAATAATTATAAATTATATCTGATGAGTCTAAAAGTTGGAATATTTTCGAAACGATTAACTGTATCAAGAAATATTTTAGAAATATTTTGTTAAAAGTTGAATTAATTGATGTAACTGATATTTCCTAATGTTTTTTTTTTTGAGCGAAATGAATTATTTCATTCTCTATAAAAAAAGAAAAAGTGTTAAATTATTTATATCAGTTCAAGAGGCATTTTAAGTGAAATAAAATTGCAGCGTGATGTGTCAAAGTTTCTTTGTTCAGTTTCATGCTCTTAGACGCATGCTTCTACGCATCAACGTTAAAAAATAACAATTACATCGATTAACACTCCTCTCGAAATCATCATTTATAAATTTTGTCTAGAACATTTTAGACCAGTCTAGATTGATCGTTTCGAAAATATTTGAGCTACCAGCTTTAGGTGACGCAGGTGGGAAGAATTATTTGCGAGTAGAAGAGAAGAATACAAATAATAACAACTGGTGTCGAAAGAAATTGATCTAAAGATATTGTTCTATTTAAACAAAGAACGAAGAGAAATCATCCAAAGCCAAAAATTATTCAAAAATTATCCCTTCGGATAATTTAATTATCTCTTTAGATCAATTTCAAGAAGTAAAGGGAAGAGCATCTTTTTCCAAGAAGAAGAAATATCGCGAAGGAAACCAGTTTAATCGCAATAATAAGCACAACGGCGATATTTCACTTGGTGTTTCGCTGATTGTGAGTAGTGGCCAGCTAAATTTCTCCGTTTTACGTTCCCCCTCGCGGGACTCGCGTAAAAGGAACAAGAATTCGTCAGCGAGGCGAAGACAGCGTGCCAGACGAAAAACGAAGGAGTCAAGCGAGCGAAGAGGCCGGAATACGGGAATAGCTTGCTTCGTACTCGCTGACTGTACTTAAAGTACTGACAGTATCCACCTCTAAATATAGGATTTCGATCGGGTTACTACTCACTGGCGTCGCGCATATCCGTTCGATATCCGGCCACAATTTTTCACAGCTTTCGACAACCGATACGCCACCAATTTCTGTCCACAACTTCGCAAAAACTAATCCCGGTCGTTTTTACAGCTAATTTGAAAATTAGCTTAGTAAGAAAAAGTTGTTTGAGAAGATTAGAAATCCTTGATATTTTTAAATTTATTTTGGATTAATTACCACTGCATAATCGGGGAAAAAAATTATGCAATTTATCTTCGTGACGTGATTGTTACGTAACAATCCAAAAGCCACAAACTCCAAGATCAAGTGTTCTTTTTTTTTTCTTTAACGTATATTTTCTAATGCAAAGAAAAGTGTTAAAAAATAAAATTGTCACCTTGGGAGATATTTTAATTAAAATCATTGTGACGTTTTCTTTGCTCTTAGACGCTTTCCAATCGCATTGAAAAGTTAAATAATTATATCGATTAATGCTGCTTGACGAATCGGAACGCATGTCTAAAAACGCATGTATATCCGAACGAATGTTCAACGAACATCGAACAAGTACGGCACATTGAAAATGGCAGCAGAGCGATTAGAGGTTGGTATCGATGGGAATAAGAACTGGAGGCACGCACCGAACGCGGTAACGGCCGCAAGGTGCATCGACCCTGAAATCAATATTTCTATTAGGCACTGTATCAACGTTTGCCCGCGGAGGCGCGTTTGAAATCCTTGTTCTTGCCCTCTCGCCAGTACACATGCCCCCCGAGGTGGTGGTGTTGTTTCACGCCTTCGTTTTCGCTTTGGACCGCGCTTTGCGTGATGAGAACGTTACGTTTGTCCTCGACGACTCCGAACAAAGTCACTCTCCTGCGCGAGAGAAAACTCTTCGGCCTTCTCAGTGAGGGGGGGGGGAAGTGCTAGATCGTTGACCTCTCCATCCCTCCCCATGCACGCATTCAAAAAAGTGATCCATCATCGTATCGTTCGATGACAAAGAGCGTAAGCATTTTTAACCTCTTAGCTAGATTTTTCACCAAGCTACACTTCTCACGCAAACTGTGCAAGAAACGTGTAACAATGGAATGTACACTTACGTCAGAATAAACATCTTTATAAATAGATTGAAGTTTTGATATTGAAAAGAACGGACGAGTTAACGTTATTTATAAAGGCCATGCTGAAAAATGAAATGCCAAACAATAAAAGTAGAATGAGGTAAGAATTGCCTGTTTGTGCACGTGATTTAGATTTAATTGAAAAGATGGTAATTAGGGGAGGAAGATTGATATAGTTCGCTATATAATCGAAACACATTGTACGTTGCATCCAAACTGTGGTTAAAGTTTCTTTTATAAATAATTTGACATAATAATTTTGAAATTGAAAAAAATCATATAATTCTTTTATAAAGAATTTGAGGCGAGAACTACTATATAGCGACGTTCTTAGTAGCTCGTTTAACTCGATCCCTCGATTGAGAGGTTCGCGACGAAAGTTGTCGATCCTTGTCGACAAAGACGACGTTCTAACGGTAGTCAAGAAGCTGGATGAGACAGAAACAGAAACGTATTCTATCTGATTTGTCTTCGAGTGAAAACGAACGGGTGCACGATTTCGTTACTCAATCTCAGATGTAATTCCTGCACGATGTTATAGAACTGGAACTAGCCGTATCGTGGAATATTGATTTACACGTGGAACGTCCAAGAGTAATTACAGAACAAGAATATTGATTTACCGAGGATTAGAAATTCTTCCTTGGTCGACGTAAGATTTCCTCACTTGGTTAAGCGTGAAAGTTTAGAGGCTGAAGTTTCTTGGCAACACTCGCAGAACCGAAGTTTATCCTAGCTGCTGAAGTAACGATTTCCTAGTTTGCGTCGGTTGGAGACCAATCTTATTTTCTTTTTCTCTCTCTCTCTCTCTCTCTCTCTCTTTTTTTTTTAAAGAACGAGAAGTGTGTTTCTACAGCTGCGACACACATTTCCTGTAGGTTAAACGAACATGGTGAGAACACGGTGTTTCATACCAAGAGTGTGAAGTATCGTGTTCTCCGAGTAAGAAAGTGGTAAGGAAGAGGTTAGACGGACGCGATAACCACGAAATTTCATGGTGATTATTAGGTTAGGTTGATTAATTCTATAGTTGCAAGGAAACGTATTAGGTTAATCGATTCTATAGTCCAGTTGGAGGTTCACCGAATATAGGTCGGGCATCGACGTTTCCTTCAGAAACTAGCACGGAACGAAAGTTTCTACAAACAAGTAACGAGCTACGAAAACTTTACGACAAGGTTACTTCCTCGCCCGGAAAGGCTCTTTCATTCCAAGGCAGGAAATCCTTTTACGTTTGAAAAATCGAAGGGAACACACGAGCCCGACATACAAGACAAATCGATCTCTCCACTTTCGCTCTTCAAATCCCTAGAAACTGAGAGAAGATCAACCGACTGGTGGCTTGAGAGTTGAGAATCTTTGCAAGAAGACACGACCTTTCCACAGATAACTGCAGATCGATTGGTTTCTCGATCAGCTTACGAACGGAACCTTCTGTTTGGCCATGAAACGGAAGTGACTCGCCTCGATGATCCTTCCTGCTTCATCGAGAACGCAACTGTGTAGGTGAAGTACAGCAGAGAGAGAGAGAGAGAGAGAGAGAGAGAGAGAGATTGGTGCCCTGGAGTAATCCCATCGCCATTTCCGCGATATGCATACCTATATATCTAGATTTCCCGTGCGCCTCTGCACACACCGACACGCAGCATAACACCGAGTGTACCTTGCACATAAGTCAGCCGGTGTGCATTGCCGAGCCGCTTGTAAATTCGACCCGATATGGACGGGCTGAAACAGGATTCACCGCACACGTAATAATGAATCTTGCCGGCGGGTTCTCGCTCGCTTTGCCGAGGCTTTCACGCCGCTTCCGAATCGAATTCTAAAATTCGCGACTTTTAAACCTGGTCTGCAAGTCTCTTTTCATCTTTTCGTCGGACTAAGTAGTTAGTTCCTCAGTTTTCAGTTAACCCTCGAGCTTTGGTTTTATCATTTTGGGAAGCTTGACTTTTATTCTGTTTACGGCCGCGAGTAGTCGACGTAGATTTATCAAATCGCGAATATCAATTTTTTTTTTTTTTTACTGATATATTGTATCTTGATCAGGTGCCAACCGTTCTTCTTGTTCGTTCTTGATTTGAAGAATAAGGCAAGTTATAGGTATAATCGAATAGTCCGATGAAATTTTTCGCTTACTCTTTAAACTACAATTTTAGTAACATTTTACCGAGAAGTAGTGACTTTTTCTGGGGGTACAGTGTGTCAATATAGCGTTTAGAGGTTACATATCTATGACGAGATATTGTCGTATCATTATAGAAAAAAACAAGTGAGTTATCACTGTCGGATTAGATGGCCCATTTATCAGATTGCATTCCCCCATGGGAATGAGTTGATCCGTTATGAAATTGTGTGCAATAGTTATATTGCAATATTTTTCTAGAGAATCATGACAGCTGGAGGATTACGAACAATAATGAAAAATAATGATTATTGAAACAAACCTTTAGGACCAGCTTCATTGCTGTTGCATTGTATAGAAAGTGAGGAAAAACTTAAAATTCATATCAAAAAGAATTACAAAAGCACGGTTTCGCACTAACGTACGCGAGTGCTGGTAAGATCTATGATATTTAATTTCGCTGAAAACTTCACGGGGGTAAATCATAAATTCAACAAAGAAAAAGATTTAGCTGGCTATGATTGGCTAAATATGTCTTTGAAACACCAATGTCCGAAAATCAAAAAGTATTTTAGAGTACGAGAAGATCTCTTAAATAATAAACAAACCGAGAAATATATTTCATATGAATGTGACAGGCCTGCAGTTGAACAATGAACTAAAAATTGAACTCGAAATATGTATTTTTTACCTGGACCCAATATGTTATTTCTTTTGTTTTGTAAATCTATGATTTTCAATCTTGTAACGTTATAAATTTACTTTCACAAATATATGTACACACACACACACACACACACACACACACACACACATTATAAATTTACTCTTTATATATTACATATTATAAATTTACTCTTTACTTCTTTATATAAATATATATAACGTATAAATATATATTATATATATATATTATATATTATATATTTATATATTATATATTATACATTACACATTACACATTACACATTATATATTATATTATATATTATATATTTACTCTTTATTTATATATATATATATATATATATATATATATATATAACGTAAATTTATAACGTTACAAACAGAAAATTAAAAAATAATGATAAATTTACAAAACAAAAGAGACGAAATTCTACGTGAAAAGTCATCTATGTATATAGAAATATATATATATTCCAGACCTGATAATTTTCTAGAAAAAATTGGGTCGTCTTGCCGTGTTTGTGACGAAAAAGTAACTAGAGAACAGTAGTGACGTTTGATTCAGTGGCAGATGAATGGTTTATTAACGTTGCACGGTACGCGGTATCGCGTGAAAGTAATGACGGATCAGCAAGACGAGGCGGAAAGACGGCACACGTGCTTTCTGCGAGCGGAAGTGCGAGTGGGACGTGCGCCGCGAACTCTCCCCCAGTTGGCATCTAGCTAGCCGCCTTTGCTTACAAAGCGCAGAAAACAGCTCCGAGAAGGTACGACCTGTGGATGTGAAAGGAATCGAGAAGCGCGAGCCAAACGGAAGGACGAGCCTTGCTTCCGGCTCGATCTACGGGACGACGCGACGCGAGCATTTTATACGATAAGTGTCACTTTCGATCCGAGTGTTGCGACAGCCAACCAGAAACGTACTAACAAGTCGATAAATACCACTGTTCCGACCGATCTTCAACATTTATCTTCTCGTCTAATCGTTCGAAGCAACGACGATAACCTAATTCGAAGGCTGTTTTCGACGATCGTTCCGATCAAGATTTCACGACTTTGTTGAAGACTCTTCTGATGAAGAAACTCGTTCTTAATAAAACGAGGGAATATTCTTTCTTGTACGCTTTGCTTTTATGGTGTTTCAAACGTTTTGATAGTTCAATGAATTTTAGAGGTAGAGGAAAAGGAAAAAGCTGTTCCACGAAATATCTTCTCTATTAGTGAAAATGAAAATTAGTTGAACTGATTGAAGGAACGAACAGGATGGAAAAACTATTTTTTTTTTAAATGTTTTTTTTAATGTTTTCTTTAAGGTCATTTTTCACGTAGGAAAGATGTGTCTTTTTCCATTTCATCACGTAGCTTATGGATTTGTTTGATGATATGATTTTCAAATGATTTCGAACTTAAAATTTTGAAATCAATGTGAAACTTATGCTGCGCGAGATTCCACAGCACAGATCTTCAGAGTGTAAACAAACACCATTATGTGCTTATTGTTGAAATTCATTTACTATGAGCTCTCTTAAGGATTTGTTCACTCTTGTTAGTTCTCTTGGTGTATCGGCGAGTGATTCAATGAAAAACATTGATATGAAGACATTGAGACACCCTGTATATCGATATATAAAAGTTATAACAACGTGATACAAGATTTCACGCGAAATAATGTAAAATTTATAGAAGACGAACCATCTACGAACAATCGTTACATTCAGTTATACTTTCGTAAAAAAAAAAAAGAAAAAATTATTCACAGGTACGACGGAGTATAATAGATGTAATATGGCATTGTTACGTTCATAGACTACAAAATTATCCAATAATACTGCCAATTCATTTCTCTCGAAATGGCTTCACCGTGGTCCCACGTTACATACATCGCATCGAGATTATAAAATTTGATTTGTAATGACAGTGCAGTCACGGCACGCTCAGGAAACAATCACGATACTTTCGAGCGTTATTGAGTGCTCTGAAACGTGACTGAACGATCATGCAGTCCATTTAGGCAGCACTCAATAACAGAGTGGGACGGAGCAGCGTTTTACAATAGCTTGTTAGAATCGTTCGACTAAAACGAACAAGAACCGGCAATTAAATTTTTATCTCGATCTTTTAGCTTCAACTTCCAGAATGTACAGATAATTGAATCTCTCGCACGTAAATTTCCCTTTACCAACATGAAAACTTATTATAATCATCTCTGCTACGTGTTCAATGGCGCTAACTATTTCATGCGAGATATATTATTAATAATGCAAACGAGATTATTTCAGCTACGATTCATCGTTGATTATCGCATAACTTTGTGACGAATTTCGTAGATGCAAACAATCGACTTCATCCCCAATCCTGAGTATCGATATTCCACAATGAATTATTCAGACATCTCGAACGGTGTCTCCGCCGCGTTAAATATTTCCGGAGCTGTTGATTATCAAACTTGCGTCACAGAAATTGAAATAAAAAATGCATGGACAACTCGACGAAAATAAACCGACGTTTGCAGCGGTGGAAATTATTCGGATTATCCCGTCGTCACGAATCGATGAGATCTCTTCGAAAAAAAAATGACGAGTTACGTGCCATGTGTACCACCGGTGGTACACGCAGTCATATTTATTTAATTTATTTATTTTTTGCAATCGAACTGATCGCAGCGCAACGTGTACCATGTAATGAAAGATTGTGTGATAATACATCAACCTTTAGTGAAAATATCAAATGGCCTGAACGACAACAAAATGGCTTGGGTACGGAATGTGTTAATTTCTAAAGTTAACATCAACACGAAAACTAGAAACCAACGATTCAAACATAAAATTTCCATTAGGGGCATTAAAATAAAGAAAGAGAGAGAGAGAGAGAAAATAGAATAACTTTGTAAGTTGTACACAAGTTTTTATTTTGTACATTTTACGAAAAGTTATTTAAATTCGCTAAAAAAAAATACGCTGTTTTGCATCGATCATTTTGACCATTTTATGGTAGTTCCACTGTTAAACTAGAAGGTTAAAACACGCGGAATGTAAATGGAGGAAAGGACAGGCATCGAAACGCACACAACTTGAATCGAAATCGTCCAAGCTGGAAACGCGAGATGCCTGCTTTTAATCTCAATCAACAGTTTGGTAACATTCCTGGCCATATTTGGCCCTGGCACCGTGGCCCGTTTATGGAGTCCCGTGGCGCAAGAAACCAGCGTGTCCCCGGCTCCTCCGTGAACGACCCCGTGACCAGCTTTTTCTCCCCCCAAAGATATATCGCAGCGGATTATTCCCGAATACGCGAGCAGGAATCTCCGAGCGTAAACGAACGAGCAGGAACAGCCTCGATCAAATGAATTACAATGGCGAGAACACAGCCGGCCGTGATAAAACTCGGCAGCTACCGGGTATGCTGATCTCCTTCGATGAGAATTTACGCGTGTTTTGAAAGGAACAGAGATAATGGAGGCCTGCTGTCTTTGTAGTTTCGTAGAAATATAAAATTGCACATTTACGCGAATGAAAATCGTTAGTGTTCTCGAAGAAAGAGAAGAAAAAATATTGGAGAGAAAAGCTGGCACAAGTTATAGAGACACATAATTATTTCACATAGGTTAACAGAAATAATTTAAAAAAAATGACATTTCAGGAGAGAAAAGTAAATTTTATTGTCGCTACTGTAATTCTGTCAGAGTTTATTTGATTGTTTATAGAACAAGAATTGGCGATAATGTGATTGATGAGAAATGTATGTATCAGTACGTTCAAAACGACGCCTCGAGATCAACTAGTCAACGCAGACTAGACTAGACTGTTCACTTGTTTAGCTGACGACAAAAGACAATCACACTCACATGCTCGCATCATTCATCGATATATTCCAACAAATTCCAAACAATCAACCTTTTCTTTTTAATTAGCAGAAACCAAGTATCCTCGTCGTTTGAAATATTCGCATGTTCGCAACTTCATTTTCGTTCAGTTAATGTGAATCTTTTCGTTCTCAAACTTATCTTTTGCCAAGCTTTGCCTTAAATTTCACCATCGCTGAATAATCATAGTTAACTCGTAGAAAACAACACTATGAATTTCCTTGTCGGTGTTACTTTTCAAAATTCTAGGAAAATATATTTCCTGGCCGCGTGAATGGCGAGACTTGTGCTTAGAGAAAGAAATCTCGAGGAAGAGATTCTATGCTCCAAGGAGAGGAAATTGAAAATTCTAAGGTACCTGCAGTATGTAGCGTAACCTGCTTAACGTTTGTGAAGGGAAATTGAAAATTTATAGGAAGTTGTACCAGTTGTGCCGCTACTCTCTTGGTAGACGTTCAATATTTGACGGCAAGTCTCTCCCAAAGTTTGCCAATAACCTCGATACTTTGGCGAAGAGAGACGCCAAATTTTTCGATAAATTTACAATGCAAATTTCCAAGCACACGCGTAATAGGACTTGAAATACAAATTTGCAGAAACAAATTTCGCAGCCACGCGATTCTTCTACAACAGCGTGTTTCTAACTGAATTCCCTGCTCCATTCGACAACGCGACAACGTTTCCAACCCACGTTTCACGCCTTTTTATCACACCTCGCGTCCTCCGTCCGAAATTCTCTCAACATTCCCAGAGAGAAGGCAAACAGTAAACAAGGTTTCAAGGTAGGAAATATCTTGTCACGAGGCGACAAAGGTTCTCCCAATAGAGGTTCTCTCTCTCTCTCTCTCTCTCTCAGAGAGAGGAGTCAGAGTTCACAAGAACCGAGCAAGCACGAAGTGGGTCATTGTTGCAGCGTTCAAAGGGATCGGACAAAAGATCGAGAGGGGTCGACCATCTCTCTGGGCGTTCGCGTACTTACGTTAAGGCCACCACACACATTGAAACATGCATGCATCGATTTCTAGGTTTCATGATGCATGTTGATGCAATTTATGTAGCTCGCCATCAGTGAATCGAGGTTTCGTACATCTGTGAAACAACAGCGGCGAACGATCTCGGACTATTCGGAGGAAAAGTAGTGAGTTGATCTACTTCACGCGTGCATAATTTTGATGCTTTCCAGCTGGACAATGCTGGACCACACGCGTCTTTGACACAAACTTTTACAATTTAGCTGAGATACACCGTATTCTCCTGATCTGGATGGATAAAAGCTTTATTTCCTTGAAAGATCTGCAACGATCACCTGGACTTCTAAATGAATTATTATGAAATTATGTAACTACCGGAGAAAGGTCATCAAACTGTATTGATTAAATGCAACTTTTGGTAAATGAAATTTTTCTTCAAGTTTCGAGATGGACTTTTGCATCAACCCAACAGAAGGCGAACGAGAGAAAACGGGCAAAGATGGACCGTTATATCGTACGTAACATAACTGCGCTCCGAGTGCATCGATCGTATGTTGAGTGTTCGCGGTAATCGTATTCTCACGCGGACTTCTCTCTTATTTCGCGTATCACAACACGAATTTTCGATCCAGTCGAAAAATAGTGAGTAGTTTTTTTCTTTTTTTTTTTTGGATGGAACTACTGAAACAAAAATAACATCTTATCTACGGATGACACCATTTGATGTCAAATTGAATACTGTTATCTGCATGTTTCTTATTTGTTATACATGTGCAGTTTTTGTAAGGTTCCATTACACGTAGAAAATCGTTTCAACGCCTATCGTTATTATAACTAAACAAAATTACTGATTTCTCAATAATAAATTTTCTAAATATTAAATATTAAATTTAATTCTCTACGGGCTAAATTTTTATTTCCACGATTGTATGAATATTCTGTGAAATAAGACGTTCCATTTTTCATGAAGTTTTTTGTAAAATTTGCATAAAATTTTCTATCTCCGATCTAACGAGACGTCACTGGCCACGAATGAAAGCACGTTCTCAATCTTCGTGTCTTATTAGCTCGTTAAAATCAATCCTTTCGAACGGGTTTCAAGCACGTTCTTCAAAAATCTCGCGAGACTGTAAGCACGTGAGCTGACGAGAGAGAGAGAGAGAACTCTCGACGCCGAGAACCAAGATTAATTTCTTTTCGAGCGTGAGATCGTACTCAAGATGATGCCATTCGGCGCGGCACGCCGAATTACGAAAATGGGAATCGCTTTCGAAACGAGCCGCGTACGTGGCAATTAATGCTCGTTTTTTCGTACTTTACGACGCCGGGCGAGAGATAAGAAAGCGAGGGAATAAAGGAGTTGAGATACGCGTTGGATCGTTTTAACGCCAAGGATAAGAAAGAGAGAGCGCAACATCGAAAAATTCGACTTGCAAATGCGTTCGTTCACGATGCGTTTAACTTGAATTTAACCTCTCCACGCTTCCGCGCGTTCCTCCTTTATCGCGGCCTCTGCACATTCTGATGGAAACATAAAACGAAAAGAAGAAAAAAAAGGAAACATTATACTTCGTCGAGTATCCAGGAAACATTTTCTGTTCCAACGAAAGAGAGAACAGTTTGAAACAACGTTTTAAAAATTGAGAATGCATGGTTGAAAACATGGTTCGTTCTACGTTTAGAGTTGAAAGAGTTCACCGTTGAAAAAAAACGTGCAGCTCAAGTCGAACATTATCGTGAGATTTGGCTCGAGAATGTTTCCTTTTACAATATACATTGAAAATAGAGATTTAACAAGAAACTGTAACAACAACTATTTATTTTAATTAACGATTTATAATGAAATCTTTGATGACGACTGTCTGCTTCGGTTGATTCTTAACAACTGAGAATACAATATATTTTATTCCCTTCTTTCATCACTCGTCGTTAAACTCGTTTTTTAAAAATACCGCGCGCCGCCATATTGGAAACAAACATGGAGAGTCGCCATTTATGAAAGATCATAAAATCCGATTCGCATCGTTTTGAGAAGGAATTATTAATTCCACTCTTCGCTAGATCAATTAACTTTCCTCTTCTCTGTTCTTTTTCCATTGACCACATTTTCGTTCGACCGCAAACAATGTCCAGACTCGAATTTAGGTTAACCCCTTGATATACAATAACGTCTGGGAGACATCATGCGTTTCCTGAGGACTATTGAATTATTAATTTGTTCTTTCATCATTCTTTCTTTTCTTTTTTATTAATTTTATTTATAAGCATTATGTTTACATTTTGCGGCAATATATAAATATAATAAGAGTAGAAAAATTATCTCTGTTAAGTTTACAAATGTTAAAATGAAAGATAAGTGTCATATCGAACTTCATTTAATTCATGTGTCAAGGGGTTAAGAAGGTGCCAGAATACAATCGACGTTCTCGTGGCAAGTGGCTCGATACCAATTCAAGAGCAAATATTCTCGCGTGTCCGAGGACTGTTTGCCGTTGATGTGAAATCACGGCAAACAGATCGAGGAACAATGCGGTGCTATCGCGGGACAAACGCATAATCTTCGGTGACCGCGAGAAACAGCAGTGCAGCTCTGTAAATCGCGATAGAGATAACGCAGTTTGCGAAAGAAATACCGACCGAGTAATGGTCGGTGCGGAAATAAACGAGCACGGTCCACCTGATGATGAATGAAAATTACTTAACACGTTTCGTATCGGGTCGATTTTCGATTTTCCATTTAGATCGGAAAGTTAATAGTTTTGCTCCTGAAGTATATCTGACAATTCTTGTGACAGTGCAAACACTATAATTATCAGGAAATAAAGATATAATTAAAAAGAATTATCAAATTCAAGAATATCAAATTTATACAATTATATAATTTTAAGAATTATCAACAGCGTTTTGGAGTTTAAGACGCATTACAGAGCAAAGCAATAAATTTAATTTTAAGGTGTTATTTTAATAAAAGTTTTTGTTTCAAATATTTTTAGTATTATTGTTTGTGTACGAAATAATATTTATTATTAACTGTAGAAATTATATAATAAATATAAAATAAATATATAATAAATATATAATATTATATAATATATATTTATAAAAAAAATATAATTATATAATATAAATTATATAATAAATATATAAAAATTATATAATTATCTATATATATAATTAAATACTAAATATTATATTATTAAATATTAAATATTATATAATTATATAATAATTAAATATTAAATATTATATAATTATCTATATATATATAAATATATATAATTCTATATAATTATATAAAAATTATATAGAAATTATATAATAAATATATAATAAATCTATATAAACTATAGAAATTATATAATATTACACTTAGAATACTTATTATATAATTTATATAATACTATGCAATAATACTAATAAATAATATTTACTTTAACGTTATTTTAATAACAAATTTTACTGAATTTAGTCGATTTTGACAGACAGTTGGAAAAAACAAAATATATATATATATATTATAAAATTATATATTTTAAAAAAATTCTTCATTTTATAATGAAAATTCCGAATGGCTTGAACGAAAAATTCATAAGCCTCACGCGGCACGTGTTCACCGACTTCCAATTACAAACAATCCCGTTTGCACTATCGACTCGAAGTTTGGAGAGATAAGAGATACGTTACAAGGTTTCGACGAAAACATCGTTTTATTTAGACATTTTCATGTGAAGTACGGAGCAACACACGTGCTTCGAAAGTGACGAGAAATGAGTCGTTTCGCAGCAATATTTTACAACCGTGATACCCCAGTTTATTCCAGACATCAAGAGAGAGAGAGGGAGAGAGATGGAGGAATTAATGAAACATTTCGGAGCCCGTTCAAGAAACACATTCGTCATGCAAATGAAAAAAGACAGCTGCACGCTTGCACTGAACGTGCAAGAAATGTCTTTAGAATTTATGCGCTCGACGTCGTAAACGAAACGGCTGTGTTCAGTCGTGGAACTTAACGTCTTGAAAAATGTATACATTTTACTCGGGACCAGTTAAAAAAAAAAAAGAAACAGCGGAAAGAACGTAAAACAAATAACCGTCAAACTCTTCTTGAACTCGTGTTCACTTCGAACTTTAGCTAAATAGCAGAAAGCTCGCGTCATTCGTCCGAATAATTCTCAATTAACCCACGCGTAACGCTAATATCTCATCGAAGAGGAAGAAAGATCGGACGCAAAAGTCGTTGCCAATTACCATATATTTATCATCTCTGTCGATATATTTATTATCGTCGTTGGTTCGCCTGGTGAGATATAACAAAAAAAAAAAAAAAATCCCGTTTCGTTTCTGCGAAACACATCACGTCACGGATCTACAAATCACAGAACACGCGAGACGAGCAACGAGTGATACAACCTGACCACTGCGAGGAGGAATCCGCACGAAACAGGACCACCCCGTGCTCGAAAATTCGAAACGAGTTTCTAGTTTCTTTCTCTGGCGGCTGTCATAAATAACCGCGGTGTAGTCACACCCACGCGAGAAGATTCAAGAGCGCTCTCCAGAGGCCTAAAATGGCCGGCTCGATCGTAGCTCGATCGTAAATCGGATAAATTAGTCTCCGTTTTTCCGCATAAATCCTCCTTGCTGTTTTTCGTTCAGTTCTTCACTCCAAATTCCTCGATTTTACTCCGATTTTCGTATGGAGAAAAGAATGGAGTGATAGAAAATTCCTAGCGGAGGAATTCCCCAGTGAACGGAGAATCGAGCTTAATTGCTCGGCAGGCTTCACAGGATTTGACGAATTCAATGAACCGGAACGGACATAATCGAGGGAAACGAGTTTTTGCGAGGGAGACGATTTACCTCGATGCTATCGAGTCACCTTTCCATTTCAAATTTACCTATGTATTACAAAGGTAACACATTCACGTTCCGAAGCGTTTTACCGCCAATTTTGATGGAAATTTGGCATAAATGTGGCTTTTAGAAATAGAAAGATATTTAACCCGTATCTTTTTATCGGCAATCGTCGATGTTGAAGGGGTGAAAACTATCCCTTCAAAATTTTGTGTAAATCGATCGAAATTAATGTTTTTTAACGACGAATTTAACGGTGTATACTATTTTGCGACTTTTTATAAGTTTCTTCAAATAAATGTTGATAAATTTTCTTTTAGAATATCTACGATAAATTGAAATCCTGAGTTTTGCATTACAAAAGAATTCGTTATTTCCAAATCTTCCTCTCGTTAGTGCCCATTTCAAAATTACCATTACGGAAGATCGATCACGAGCGTTTTCAATCAAAGGAAAGACCTACCGCGCCCGTTTCGAATGATCGTTCTGCATTCGATGCAATTTAGTATTTAATATTTCGTCGTGGCAACATCTGTTGGTCTTCCTTCGTCCCAGATCGTTCGATTTAACACAACGAGTCGTCGATTGGCGACTTAAGAATATCGCGGATCTGCATCGTGCCGCAGAAATCACTCTCGCTGGTCGACTAGTACGTGTCAGCGATATAGTATTACACGTCTGCAGAGAGAGAAACACAAAGCTTCATTAAATCGAAGCATCGATAATAGAAACGGGGTCATTGTGCCGAAGGAACGTAGCAATCTGCGTCTAATCGTCGCACATGCAAACCGGCCGAGTACGTACAAGCTGCAAACGTGACTTTCGCTGATACATAATTAGGCACAAAAAGCCACTCGATTCACACTGCGAACGAAACGAATTTTCATACGAAATCCAATGTAAATTAAGTCGTATCTATTCGTTGCGGGTGTCGTTTTTCTCTTTTTTTTTTTTTTCTCAAATTATAGATGTTTGCTCCTTTGAAATGTATTACGATATTTAACAAGAAACTATTTATTTTAATTTGGGTATAACAAGATTTTTACGACCGTTTGCTTTGGTTGGTTATTAACAACAATTTTCTTCTCTCTTCATTTGTAATCAATGTCACTGCTGTTAAACTCGCTACAAAATTTGATAAACATTGCCATCTAGTGACAATAATTTAACTTATCACATAATAAGCACAACCCATGTTCCAGTTAACTCTTATTACTAGTACTAACTCTTCAAATGAAATGAAATATTTTGTACAATATATAAAAAGAATATTATTTATTTAGGTGTACCTAATACATAGACAACAAGACGCCTGTCCCTTCGCCAACACCTACACATGCGCAAGATCTGGCACGAGCCAACCGGCAAATTACCAGGTTTTGTACGGATGAAACACGAGCTTGGCTAATGACGGAATAAATGGAAGCCTCGAGCCTCGACCGGATGGCCTGTTAACCGTCCACAATGCGCGTCTAATGCACACCTACGATTTACCATGATGAAGCGTGCGTGCAAGACCTGCATCCACCTATGTATCTGACGATCGATCGCATCGAGAGAGAGAGAAAGCTGAAACCTGCGTGCATTATGCATGCGGAGATACGAGCCGAGAATCCGAACGAATTACCATCAAAGATTCGAAGGACAAAGTAAACAGTGTTAGCTGTCATCGACAGCTCAATGGGAACGGCGAGGAGAAGTCATGCCCGCCCCGAGACCAATTTCGAATTTTACGAGCGGCCGGTCGATTTACGGGCTGATTCTCGTGTCTCCGATTGACGGGTCGTACAAAGTACACGAGACACGAGCCTATACTATCGTGTAGATACTGGCACGTGTAGGTTTTACGACGAGCAGTCTCGCCGTTTTTTGTGTATCGATGAAGCTCGGATAGATTTTCGGCCAGTTGAAGCGTGGGATTTCAAGTTGTTCAA
The DNA here is from genome assembly GCA_002806875.1 of Lepidotrigona ventralis hoosana. Taxonomy (NCBI): domain Eukaryota; kingdom Metazoa; phylum Arthropoda; class Insecta; order Hymenoptera; family Apidae; genus Lepidotrigona; species Lepidotrigona ventralis. Next base: position 4,645 of record NIPQ01049858.1, on the reverse strand, counting down.
GGATCGTGCTTGACTTATTCCTTTGGGTTATTTGGAGAAACGATGAGCTTCGGTAAAACGACAAGTATCAGAGGATACTATCCTTTTGCACTCGACTGTCCCTTCTTCCTCTTTTTATAATTTGCTGATGTAATTATAACGAACGTATACATTTTCTGTCGTATGATGTATAATAATATAACAGTATAATAGTATTATATGATGTATGCTAGAATAAGAAGAACGAAAGAATTTCAGAAAGAAGAAATTTCGAGTCAATTCACATAATTCACACAAACTAAACTTCTTATTGCTTCCTAGAAAAGTTTGAAAAAAAAAATGTGCTAGCGAATAAATGCGCCCGCAATGCACGTAGCTTTAAATTTAAACGATAAACAATTGCTTTAGATTTAAAGACATCACGTGTCGGAAAGATATAATCAACAAAACTTCGTGTTACATACCATTCGAATGATTATTTTCAATTCCATGTCATTTTACTCGAAGTGACGATGCTTCGTAAACCAAAAAAGGTTCGTCGAGGGCAAAGAGATTAATTCCATTGTTTCTAATTTTAATTACGACGACAACGTCTTACAACGCGTAGCGATTAGCGATGTAAAGCACGTGATATTAAGTCTCGCGATGCGATCTCTACGACAGAATAATTTTTACCGCGACGTTCTCTGTTTTATCTCAGTGGGACAGCACTCCGCTAGATAAAACATTTCATGGGCTTTATTACGCTCTTTTTTTTCAAATTTATCGACGCGAGTAATTAACATATTACGAGGCGGACTCCGCACGCGTGACCTACTCCTGGCTTCCGCTCAGTTTTCCGCACGCAACGCTGTTTAATTCCACGCGTATCTGCGACTTCGCGCCAGTGAAACGTCTTCGCGGAGATGTGTTGATAAATTTTCGAGACATCCAATTTTCGATTTACGACACGTTTCTACGTTTATATATATTTCTACGTTTTAAACAAGGGGGGGATGGCCAAACTCTTGTACGTACCATGTGCCATTTTTTCTCAAGTGAGCTTCGATGTGTCACTAAATTATTTTAAACAACAAAAAACGTGTTTACAAATGGTAAACTTGCGAGATGGACACTCGAAAAAGACAAAATAATTTTTAATAGGATTTATCAGAGCTTTGTTTGCCCTTCATCAAATCATCGAATTCTTTAAATTTCTCATCGATGCTTATTCTTAATTAATTTTCACGGTGAAGGAAGCTTGTCCGCGTCTATATAGGCATATTATATTTTCGTGCAAACTTTCTAAAGCTTGGAAAAGCTTCGAGAGGATCTTCCAAAAATTTATCAAGTCAACATCATTCGAAGAGAGGGTATCAGATTTTGCTTTTAAACGACTAAGGGCATCTGATCGTGGCAACATACTGGCTAAATTCTGAAAATGTAATTGAGTTAATTTCAATATTTTCATATCGTATATTATTCGTTTTATCCGTTGTTTTTTAAACAGGCCACGAGTAAGAATTTTCTATTCTTCTACGAATTATCGAAGAGGGTCACGTGTGATTAGTCATCTCGAGTCGAGGGGTCACTCGAACGTAGAAATCACGTGTCAAGGCGTCGTTACACCTGAATTCGCAAATTATGTCGCTGACATAGTGATATCGTTCGTCACAGTCGTGTTCTTATCACAGACATGACCTAGCTACAAATTACAAGACGAATCGCGATCTAAAACGACTTCCTCGATCGACCATCCTCGTATTAATTAACGTAGCTAACAAATTATTTTTTTTTGGTTATTAGCTACAAGTATAGTGAAGTAAAGACTACATACTTTGACGAAAACATTCTTTTTCGTAGACTCACCATCATTTTGAAGTCTCTCTTTTACAACGATCGTTGTAACTCGATTCAACGAACGTTGAATGTTGAGAGTTCACAACGCACAAAAATTCAAGAAATACTAAGAATTCGTCATCTAATTCATGTTCTATGTTTGATATAATGATACAGAAAGATCGTACAATTTTTCAATATGTTTCTCACCTGATGCACGATCGTAAAATCATTTCCTTGTTTTCAAATCATTTCTTCATATTTTTCTCGAAGTAAAAAAAAAGAAAAAAAGAACACGTACATATATGTAATTTGCGAAGTTTGCAATACGTGCGCGATCGTTTGTAAATTGTTGCAAAAGCGTCGAGCGCAAGCGGAAAAACGAGGCGGAAAAAAGGGGATCGACGGGCTAAAATCGGGAAGGCAAAAGCCGGCGCAACGAGGCGAAAGAACGGAAAGCATGATTGTTACCGATAATTAAAAGCAACCAGGCCTGAATCGCGTATCCGCGATATCCGCTCGTTATGCAATTATAATTAGTCAATTTGTTTTGAATAGACAGAAGGGCGTGACGCAACGTAAATGGTAATGAGGGCCAAATACTTGGCATACGTTTGCTAGCCAGAGAGGGGGAGAGTCATTAGAGGCGTAATGTTCAATAATGCAGCTACACTGCACGTTATTTCGTATGCAATTTGCATTTACGATACTGCTACGCCGATCTAACTTTCCATCGTTTCGCGCCATGTTTCTTTGAGACACCGCCGCACACAAATTTATCTAATCGCACAAGTGGTGCACACCAGATTTATCTAATCAAAGGAAAGAGATTTACTCGGACATTGTCGCATTATTGTTGGACAGTTGCAAGCGTTTCTTAGTTTCAACTACGATGCAGCAAGTACAAACATAACCTCAAAAGGAAATTATAGATCAAAAGGATATTATAGCAAATGTAAGCCAAACAGTTCAAATGTAAATAATGTAAAATTAATAAGTAAATGTAATAAAGTGAATATAAGAGATGGATATTAGTAGAATTGACGATAATAAAATGAAAATCCTACGTGAATGAAAAAATAATGCAGCGCAGTTAAAATATGTACGAGTACATAAATCTACGTGTCCCGTTCGTAAAGTGTTAAGATTAAATATTAAGATTAAGATTATGCTAGAACTTGACCAAAGTGGTCAAAATGACCAGTCGAATAATTTCCCGTCGAAATTCATTATAAAAACAGTGTATTTTTACAGACTTGTATTTCAAAATACAAAAAGAAACTAATTTCATTTTAAATAAAACACCAAAATATAAAAAGGAACTAATTTCATTAATTTTTAAATTAAATTTAAGTTTAAACATGATGTTTTTATCGTGTTTTAACACTAAACGTACCGGCATTTTACATATATCTATCTTACCATAAGGGGTCATTTGACCCCTTATGAATAAACGTTTTTAGAAAGAAATTCTTAATTTATTAGAGGAAATAATTTGCAACATAACTTCTGACTTCTAATAGAATACTCAAACATATATTTTTATTTAAAGTAAATTTTGAAAAGGGGTCATTTGACTCCGCTTGGTACGTTTAATGTTAAAAATTATTTCTTTCAAATCTTGATCGCCAGTGCGTTCGCAAACTTGTGCTTTCTTTTTAGTAGGAAATAATTACTTCCTGCTCCTTGCATCTTCATTTCTTTGCCACAAATTTGATACTTTATCAAGTTCTAGCGTTGATAACTAAATCCATTGTCAACTCTACGAGCATTCAATTCGACAAAATTATTATTATTATTATTATTGCTGTTGTCGTTGATATACTTTGTATACCACAGAACTGAGTAATCTTCCGACGAAAAGAAATCAGCAGAGAAAATTGAAACCCGGTGCTCGAGGTGCTCGTTAAAGTAGTCAATGGAGATAAGATATCCCGTGAACGTGCGTTATACTTTGTATACCACAGAACTGAGTAATCTTCCGACGAAAAGAAATCAGCAGAGAAAATTGAAACCCGGTGCTCGAGGTGCTCGTTAAAGTAGTCAATGGAGATAAGATATCCCGTGAACGTGCGAGCAAGTTTTCGACACGAGTGCACCGGCCCGGCCCGGCTTCCTCTGTCGACAATGCGGTTCTGTTGCACCGCGAAAACATAAATGGGAATGCACGCTCGACTGAAGGGTCCAGGAAAATGAGGCACTTTGCAAGTTTTCGACACGAGTGCACCGGCCCGGCCCGGCTTCCTCTGTCGACAATGCGGTTCTGTTGCACCGCGAAAACATAAATGGGAATGCACGCTCGACTGAAGGGTCCAGGAAAATGAGGCACTTTGCCGAGGCGTACGAAACCAATTTCGCGTACCCGGTTGAAACTAGCACGCCACTCGAAAACCTAGGGAACCTTCTGAACTGTCGGATGGATCCGTGCGCGCGTGATACACGCGCGAAAGGAAGCAGCGCGGTAGAAAATAGCGGCAGCAGGATAACGCGAAAATTGAAGCCATTGGGAAAGTTAGGCACGCCGGGATTCATATCCGCCGCCAGGTCTCGTTAATTCAAGCGAACTTCGATCGTTTCGACGGACAAAAAGTTTTCTTTTTTTTCTTTATTCCTACGAAATTTCAAGACTGGAACTACCGACGACTATAAACCATAAGATTTCTATCAGGGACATTAAAGTAAAAGAAACGAAACATCTTTATGGTAAAATATACAAGTGTTTTTTATTTATGTGCTTTACGAAGAATCATTCAAGTCTCAAAATACACTGTTTTACATCTATAAGGTAATTAACAAAAATATCCAAATGGTCATTTCGACCATTCTGGTTCTAGCGTTAACAATCGTA
>NIPQ01049848.1:0-10049 GCA_002806875.1 Lepidotrigona ventralis hoosana | reverse complement strand
AGGTTAGTTTTAGTTTTATTTTATCTAGGTTAGGTTAGGTTAATTGTATAATATATTACGCATTAATGACATCATTGTAACTAAAAATTTACACGTAAATTTAGATATACGTTTATTTTAGTATGAACTAAAAAGTTGCACAGATACATAGCTCTTGGTTTAGGTTAGCTTTAGTTCTATTTTATCTAGGTTAGGTTAGGTTCTATTTTCTTCTTCGTAACTATCTAATCTTTCACAGAAAAAAAAGGAAAGAAACCTCCGTGTCTACAACTTACCATTTATTTGAAAGACTTTGGCTCACTCTGGTTTCAATTGTTGCAAATTTAAACTCTGCGATCGGAAATATTTGTACGCGTGCTAAAAAAATGCTAAAAAAATGCTTGCGTTAAACGTTTGAAATATTGCTTTGTCATGCCATAAGTAAAACGCCGTCGTTCGAGTGTTATATTCCATAACGTGGTATATTCGGAAACGAATGTTCAAGCTCACCTTGGATTCGGCTTTATTTCAAACTTGATTCCATTGTAATTTTGTAACACGAATGATCCGTGAACTGCGATCGATCCGTTTTGCCTTCTAATTCAACGGGTTAATGCTTTTGGACTCGGAAGTGGACCGAAATGCTTTCGGAGCATTCTAATTTCCTTCGACAATGGAAATAATCATTGATCATCTTGAGAAATATTTTCAGACCAGTCAGTGACGTTGAGGTTCGTAGGAATAACAAGATTAGGCGTAATAGCATTTAACCTGTTTAAACGTTGAATCCAATTTCCAAAGATGTTTGTGCAAAATGCTTGATAAGTCTAACGAATCCCACATCTAGGGGAGGTGGCCTATGAACCTTGAAATATTGAACATTGTCGATAATCTGTGTGATATTTGGTTGATCTAGTTTCCAGAAGTGCCTGAGCTATTCTTGCCACTCGATTCTCTGAAGTGAAATCTGCCTGTTTGTTGTGTAAGATGCAAAAATGCCAAGTACAAAGTTTCTAACAACTTCGTTACTTGTTTACTTTTTTTCCTTTTTTTTTTTTTCGTTATATTCGAGTGTCATTTTTCTCTCTCTCGGCTGGTTTAATTTATTACTTGCGGCGAAGAGCATGACTGAACCTGAGTACTACAGATTTCGCGTAAATCGTTTTCTCATTGATTTTAACGAGCAAACTTCTTCACGTTAGTCGTCATGCGTCTAATTAAGATAATTACGTATCCGTCTCGCCGTATCAATCCTCGTCAAAGGAATCTATAATGATCGTCGAGATCGTAATGATATTTAACAATATCTTGCGCTTGCAGTCACTGCGAATTATTGCGAATTTTCTGCGCGAATTCACATTTTTTTTTTTTTTTTGGAGTACGATCGAAAGAACCTCGATAGATAATTGTTTTTACGTATCGAGTATTATAAAAAAGCGCTGCATTGCGAATATTTTATGCAATTCGCGGTCCGGTTGTTAAATTTCTATTAACACTATAGAGAGACACTAATTGCGAAAAATTCGAATTTTTGCACAATTGTATAGTTTATTTCGCGCGATAATTTCTCTCCCTTTTAGGAAAAACATTGATCAAACTTCGTGAGCTGACTCCTCCGCGATGAACGTATAAAATATTACATCGTATCGTATCGCGATTGAGACACGGATTGAGATGAATATTGCAGAATTTTTTATACTTCTGGTTAATTCCCTTTGGTATCCAATTAAGACTAGTGTTTGTTCAACCATTTCATTATATCGTCCAGAAGTCCACAATGAAAGAGCCCGCGAACTTTTCGAACAGCTCGATACAATGAATAATCGACTGTTCAAATACTTTCTCGATTTCTGCGGAATATATACGTACACAGTATTTTATAGTTCTCTGTTGTATGCATTTTTCAAATTTGTTTCGAGCTTGATCGATAAACGACGAAGATTCAGAGAAAATGCGAAGCAAGTTTCAAGAGAGAAATCTCAGTTCTCGAGATCTGTTGGATCTATATTGGCGAAAAGAATTTTTCAGCAATTTCCTGCAGGGACGTTCGAATTTTCCATAATTTTCGATAAGATCCTCACTCGGAAAGCAATTTCAAACATGACCAAATGAATTGTTGTTTGTTTCGATAATTCTCCATATTGCAAATTTTCTATACTTTACTAAAGTGTCTAGGTGGTCCTAGTGTTCAACACATTTTTGGGCATTCACAATTTTTTCAACTCTTGACAGACACATCGTCGTTGGCTACATTTAATTTAGCCTTCCTTCCTGAATTTTGCAATTATTATTCTTTACTGGATTTCTATACTTCAGTTTCTAAATCACACCAACTTGGATCGGTGTATTTTTCGCTTAGATACAAATTTCTCGGTCGGCGCTGGAAATGTTAAAATTAAGAGCGTATAATTACTTAAAACGATAAGGGGGGGCGTTCATCTTTCAAACGTTTTGAATATCATTCGATAAAATATTTATTCAGCCTTCACTTTGTTTTTCGGTCTGCTCTAATAATCAATAAGGTAGCTATTTTAAACTAATTGGTTATCCGTATAATGCGGATTCGGACGAATTTAAATGCTCGAAACGAAGAATGGTTCGAGAAAGAGACGTTTAAGAACGTTTGGAACGGTAGTAGACAGAACTTATCGTGTTCGATTTATCGTGTTCGAGCGTTTAAAGACCGACTTGCTCCGATTCTGCCTATAAATACCGGTCTATAAATGCATTTGCGCGGTTCGCAGATTTGCTGAAATTTCTCGCAGACCGAGCCCTCGCCAATGGCGTATACTCTGTTACGGACGTAAATGTGCATGCTTTTACGGGAGATTCGCAGAGGCCGAACTGAACTGACCGCGTTCCGTCAAAATACGTCAGCGACGTACGCGTGATGCTGCATACTGCCAGCACAGATAACGTAATTATCCGTCGAGTTATCGCGAGATAATTCAATAGGGCGATTGCTGTCCGCGATTGCGCGCGCGCGCGCGATCAAAGACAGTCGATCATTTCAATCTGTCGCGGTTTCCAGTTAGCATTTGGCCAACTTTGTCTTGAAAGGGAAGAAAGGAAGGAAAAACAGAAGGTCAGAGATAATCGAATAAATCGAACGTTCAACCAACTTTCTCGCACTCGACTGTCTCTCCTGTAAAATTATAAAGTATTTTTTTTTTTATAATTGTAACGAACGTAGGTATGATTCATGATGTGATGGAATAATAAAATTTCAGTGGGAGAAATTCCTGGAGGATGGAGACAGTCGTGAGTCAATTGATACTCATTGTTATTCGAATAATTCGCGACAATTCGCACAGATTATTATTGCTTTTTACGAGTTAGTCTGTGAAATGGTGATATTTTCCAGAAGATTGGAAAATGCATCATTAACTTCTATATACTATGTACTCGGTGACTGCTTTAAACAAAGTCACATACTAGAGAAATATAATGAATGAAATTTCATGCTAAATACCATTTGAACAGGATGATCATTTCCAGTGCTGTATCATTTTGTTTGAATATTGATGGTGCGAAAAATGTCTTCAAAGAGATTTTTCTACGTCGAATGTCAATTTCCGTGTCATCGTGTTGCCATTTCAATTAAACGTAGATAGGTCTGTTGAAAGAGATGTGTCTTGAGAACAGTTCGAGATGCATGATCAAATTGTAAATTGTTGCTGGCAGTTATTTTCATACGAATCGATCATTGATATTTTCGTATTGCTTAGTTGCCCGAACTGCGAGTATCAAGTGTGGAAATTTTGATAAGGCGAGAGCGACAGAGAGTCATCTCTCTTCTCGTTTGTTCTTTGATCACCTTAGACGTACTCTTCATCGTCTCATTTCGCAACGAGGAGGTTAGTATTCCAGGCAAATTCATCATTCAGACAGTTGACGAATATTTGGATTTCGCATAATTATCGCTAGGATTTACGCGGGAAACTTCAAAGAGAGACTAGAGTGAGCAGAAAATCATTGAAATCCTTCACATCGAAACATAGATATTAAATGCTTCGTTATCACATTGAAAAGTTTATTTAATAAATGTTGAAGTGTTCCGTTCTCGGACCAATTAAATTTGAAAGCTCGAAACTTCGAAGAAAAATGACGGAGGCGGAGAATCATTGAAATGGTTCGATTAAGTTGTAATCAGAAATCTGTCAACCACCAAGTGATCTGAAAGTTAAGTGAACTTACCTCGAAGATATTTTAATTTACGAAAGAGAGCCATTGCTTTAATACCAAGTGGTGTAATTAATAACCAAACTTTTTCCCCCAAATTTCCTATCATTTCCCAGTGCAGTTTTTGGTGTGCTGTTCAACAATTTTCATTTCGAAATCAAACGAAAAGCGAAACTGTGGCTCGGTTAATTTCAACCGTATGTATTCATAATACAAGATTTATGATCCTACATTTGATAAATTCTCGCCAAGCAATGATCACAAAACTGCACTGATTTAACTAACTTTCTCTCAGGATCGTCATTCTGTCAGGATCGCTTCTCTGCAGTTCGACCCGATTGTTTGCATTTCTTTTCTCCCACGCAATAAACGAAAGATTGTGTTCTTAATCGGGAGTGGGAAGGATCTGGCCAATCGAAGAGAAAATTATATTCATTAAACCAGAAACCATTCGGCGAAATGTTTCGTCGGACTCTTTAAACAGTTCGATGCTCGGGATAAATCCAGTGTCCTCTGTTTCAGTTTCCCGAGTAATCAGACGATTTTCCCCGCCGTGTACGAATGTGTCAATCATCGCGACATAGATGTGCAAGATTAATTCCTTCGACTAAATTTTTCTTTTTCTTTTTCTTTTTTTTTTCTTTCTTTCTTTGTTTATTAGGATACCCGTGAGCAACGTGAGACGAAGTAAACGGATATTGAATTAAAATAGTCTATTTCGGTGACAGCGGCGGTGGTTACGGTTCATCGGTGATTCGATTGTCTCGAAAACAGGCTTCCTGTGGCTCGACTTTCATCCGTCAATCCAGAGGAACTCGGGGATCGTAGTCTTCTCGCGTTGATCAAGAATTTATCTGAATAATTCCGGTGTCGGGAACGGGAGTCAGCGTGAATGTTAATGGATCTGTGATTTTTCGATCTTTGGATTCGGCTTCTTCTCTCTTGATCGTCGCGTTAACATTTTTATATAGTGTTCAGAATATTGTAGTATTTGTCGGGATAGATTTCTGAGAAAATTTTGATAGATTCCGGGATTAAATGTTCGTATAATCAACGTTACGAAATTTCTATCTTCTCGATATTTGCGACGAGAAAGCGATTTTTCAACGATTCGTTCGATACATTTTCACGTTTCCAATTACGTTTCCCATTTTTACGAAAGAAAATCAGAGTACTTAATTCAAAGTTAGGCTAAAACTGGACTCGTATGGAAAGCTTTATGTTTCCATTTAAAATTCGTTACAACTGATTGTAGAATTAGTAACATCGTCGGATCGATTCACATATGAAAGTAAATTTCGATATGCAGAGATTGAACTTTCTCCTTTGCTAAACGAGTGACAAATCAATCGATAATATTAACGAAAATATTCGTATTTCCAGAAAATCTTCATCTCCTTAAGATCGGAAGCCATCTTGAAAATATAGAAACCCTGTCATTAAACAAAAGTTTAACGATGGAACATGCCAATTTTCTATCAACATCAATATTTCTGAAAAGAAAGAAAGAAAGAAAGAAAAAAAAGATTCATTTAAGTAACAATCTCCTTATCGACGAATCAGGCCAGGTTAGGCTCCTAATCCAACAATCTAACGCAAGATAAAATGTTTCAATCAATTTCTGATCGATATCGGCGTTCTTCGGAACGAAGCTGGAACCATTGAAAGCCTAATTAAAAAAAAAAAAAAAAAAAAAAAAAANNTTCTCCAACAAAAAAAAAAAAAAATCCCGGCGTCGTGTCTGCTCGCGTCGGTCAATTAGCCTGGGTTAAATATTCCACTGGTGGAATTAGAAATTCAGCCGGAAATTGGCGGAGTTTCTTTCTTTAGCGGTGGGGTGTTCGTGAATCCGTTAGATTGGCAGGACTGATCAGAGGCCAGAGGCGTTTCTCGATTAAAAAGCAGCGATCCTTCCCTCCACCATTCTCGCCTACCTCGCGCGAACGAAAGAAGAAAGAAACCGCGCAATCATGCGAACGGGAAGCGAGATCGGCCGACATTCGTACGCTGCTGTTTCCGCCAACTTTTCAAATTACGCGTTCCATCGAGCTCGCTTCCCGGCGAAGCCTGAAAAATCTTGCAGGGAAACGCTTTTCTTTCTTCCCCACCCCCCCCCCCTCCCCCCCTCCACCCTCCACCCTCCGTGTTCCGCCGGAAAGAAGAGCCGTGTCGTATCGAGCGAGGCCGCGTGCATTACCATATTTTTCATAAGGTACAAATCTTTGGAGCTTTTTCCTCTCCTTGCCCCTCCTCGTCGCCTGCTGGAAATGGCCAGCTGGACGTGTCCAGCCAGCAGAGAAAGAAATACAACCGGTGACATGCGACGCGAAAGAGGAGCTTCTCAGCCTTCTTTCTCCCCTCATCGGATCCTTCATCATACGTATGATGTTGTAGTCTGGTGCTGCATTTGCCTCGTAATTAATAGCTTTCATACCGTTTCCTCCAGGTTTCACCAGGTTTTTTGTGCGTTTTCTCATCAGACTGGGGACGTGCATCCTTCGAGAGATGTATAAATACATTGGACTAAGTTAATTCTACTTCTTTAACCTGTTGCCAATGTTCTTGCGATTTTCCTACCCACGTATTCTCAGGCAAGCATCATTTATCAAGTATAATTATCTTAGATACGAAATTTTATGATTTATACTTGTTGATGAGTTGGTGAACTTGGAGTGAAAATTCGCTGTTCCTTCTGAATCGAAATCACAGCCTGTGATGTTGCGAGACGAGAGGTCGATTGTAATAATGATACAAAAGAAAGTAAGACAAAATAGATGAATGTAATGAAATAGGAAAATGGAGACTTCAAACAAATGAACATTCTACTGAGATTTTCTCGTTCTAAAATTTCTAATAACTTTACGAGTAAATAATTCTAATTCTTATCTTGTATTGGCATAATCGGCTTCATATTCAGATTTCGGACTTAATTTATTTATTTATTTAGTTTTTGTCCTTAATTTCTCAATCTTTACATCCAGAATCGAGACGTAAGTAAATCTCTAGTAAATTTCCTAGCAAACTATTAATGTGATGTATAACTCTGATTAGTCGTGAATTATATTAGCATAACGACGTCACGATTAAATTGGTCGTTCGTGGAAAAAAAGAAGTTTCCGAGCAGCTTCTAAAATATTAGCCAGTTTGATAAGCGATAAACGAGTGACGAAAACAAAGTCCTGATAAGAGAAACCAGAAAAAAAAGGTTATTATCTAATTGATTCAGTTTCCTTGAATCATCGTCACACGACGCAGACTCGCCGTTCGACTTTTTTTATCAGTAGTTTATTGAGAAACAGCCTAATAATAGATCCCAACCTTGTGCAAATTGTCGTGATACGATAAAAAAAAAAAAAAAGAAAAAAATTAAAAAGAAGAAAAAAGCCAATCTGAAGAAAATATAAGATAAAAAAAAAAAAAAAGAAAAAAATTAAAAAGAAGAAAAAAGACAATCTGAAGAAAAAAATCATCCTAGTTGGATATATAGTTTGCGATAAATTGTTACTTATCGTTCGAAATATGTCGGTATTTCCTTCGCTTTTTACAGCTGGTATTCAACTTAAATGCAGCAATCATATCGGTATTATTTCAAATTATGCTATCCACCATGAAAGAGAATTCTTGGAATATATATCTACGTAACACGTTCGATACAGTAATTTGTTTTACATGGCGTATCCATTTCTGGATAACACGGATCATCGATTCAGCACAGTCGTTCTAGTCTGTCTCCGTTTATTTTTGAGTTTCCGAATTCTTCGATACCGACAAGATTTCCTATGAATTGCAGAGGAGATTCGATACTCTAGAGAGGCAAATATCTTTTAACTATCGGTTTCCACTTTGTTTGAAAAAAATCCTGATAATTCGAATGATCCTCGTCTAACGTTCGAAGATTTTCAATACTCGATGATTCATTTTTCTGTTGCTCGTACTTCTGCATTCAGGGCGGATCGAAGCAGAATTTTTTTTTTTCCAAACTCTATTTCCTCCCCAAGTTTTCGACTTGCTGCCAGTTAATTAAAAAAATCTTGTTTCTGTCACTTCACTCTGCATCTGTTTCCGAGTTTTCCGATCTTCTTTCGAAGTTTTCGTAAAAATTAAAAATGCAAAAGTTCAGGTAACATTTGCTCACGAAAAGAAAACAGGCAGGGAGAAAATGAAATTTTAAGTGTTTTCAGATCACAGTTGAAACGTTTCTAAGTTTTTTATTGACAAGCTTTTTACTGACTTTGAAAGATTTCCAATATTTCATAATTCATTTCATAAAATGAAATCGCTCCACGTCACTGTATTCCTGGATTTCGATCGAACAGCGAATTTGTCTATTTTTGAATTTCCAAAATTAAGAGGGCACTGGAAGTCAGGCTTCTCTCGCTAATTGCAGTGATTCTAAAATTCCTCGTATTCTCAGAATTCACGACCATGAGTTTATCGCCAAGTCCAAGAAGCGTACTTAAAAGCCGAAGCTTTTATCAATTCCACGACACTTGCACTTCATTGTGCATCATTTGCAACAAATTCAGTTTAACTGAATTAACTTCTTACTGTTTTATTTTCTTTGAAATTCTAAGCTCTGCGACACGAATATTTATTACATAAAATTTTCAACTCTTCAGACAGTCTAAAATTGTTTGAAAAAAAAAAAGATATTCTGAGAGTAACATTGAGTTGTGTAGTAAATTTGTTCGTGTTAAGCTTTTGAAAGTATAGTGTTGTAGAAAATGCATATGAAATATTCACTGCACCATTGGAATATTTCGTCGCAAGAATCTTCGCGGAAGATAATAATAGTGTTATACAATTCAAAGTAGTGCGATGAAAGTAGAAAGTAATCAACGAACGTGACGCACGATGGAATTAACTTCGTCATCGATGGTGCTAATGGGATTCAATTCGAAGTATTTCGGGCCGAAAATTCTAAATAAATTCTGTCGGATTTCACACACGTACACGTACATGATGATAGTTGCGAATGAGATCGAGTCTGTTAATTCGAGGCCTCTGTTCTCATCCCTTTCGCGAAACACATGTGTAAAAGTGGTCAGCGAAAAATCGTGTGAATCCGACTGGGCGTGAAGAAATCGGTTTTCCATCCTTCTGGCGATGGGGGCACTCGAGCAGTCGCACTCGAGAGAGCAGATCGTGGGTACTCAGGGACAAGCGGAGCACTCACTTCAGCGCTCCTTCGACAACTCGAAACGAGGCTGGCAATGAGAAATCGATCTTCGCCTTAAAAATCCCCTCGTCTCGAGCCGCTCCTCCTCCAGCCGGCCTTTTAATGCGATTTCCGTGACATTGTAAATAACTGAAATCGCCATCCAAGACCTTGCACCGTGATTCAAGGGGCCGAGATTCTTTAATCTTCTGCATTCTCTCGAGTGTCGCCGAGCCTTTTTAGAATTCTTCCAAAGGGATTCAATCCCGCAGTTTCGAGGCCTTTTTTTCGAATTTTAAACACGTCTTCCCTCGGGCTGTTTTTTTCTCTCTGATTAGCTATTTCACGTCATTAGGTTGCGGATTTTCGCTGTGCTGTGTTTCTAGAGTCTAAGAACAAATGCGATATATCCCAGATTTGTAACATTAATATCAATCGATATTAATAAAGTAGCAACAGTAATATAGATTGTAGTTTTTCGTTTGTCAAGGCCTCGATTATGTGATTCTACGACACGTGAGTCAGTCAGTGGTTAGTAGAATTTATGACGATAAGATTTCTCCTCAGGACGGGAAAAGTAAATGACGTATAATATGATACTTTGTTAACACTAGAACTACCGACAGTTGAGACGTAGCTATCTCTACCAAAACCAGTCAAAATGATTGGTACTGGTATAAGTAGCCATGATACAAAATTACTTTTATTTTAAATGAATAAAACAAAATTA
>NIPQ01049819.1:0-10022 GCA_002806875.1 Lepidotrigona ventralis hoosana | reverse complement strand
TTTTTTTTTTTTTTTTTTTTTTTTGGTTTCAATCAGAAATTGCAGGATACACGGAAACAGAGACAAGGCGAAATCCCATCGATCGCGTATCGTTGTTATTCCCAATTTTCCAAGTAGAGGTATAGAACCTTTGTCGCAGCGAATGGAATAAAATGGGAAACTAGATCTGCTCGCATGTGACGTAATTAGAAATTTCGAGAATGATCTTTATTGTATCCAACACGATTTATTGGTAATCCAGTCTTCTATTTGTCCATCCCGATGGACGACGCTTTGTTCTGCGAGCGAGACAGAGACGGAGGGGATTGAGCACGATAAAGATCGATCGAGGACGATTGGTAATGCAAGTTTAACGGAGAAATGTGCATAGAACCGTTTGTTGGAAGTCCGATGGATGAGCTGCGAGACAGGTCCGGCTAGCTAGCAATCAACCATGTCATTAACGCGATTTCCAAACGTTACTCGAGTCACCGACAATGCAAACGATCGAAACACCAGCAACTAGAAACGATTATTCTTCGATTGTTGCGCTTTGAAATCTGCCCGGTCAGCGTCGGAAAGCAGACCCGAAGATTGGTTAGGTTTAGGTTAGATTTAGGTTAGGTTAGGTTAGGTTTAAGATAGGTTAAGTCTTTGTATCTAGATCTCCTCTGATTCCATTAGTATCAAGTTTAGGTCAGGTTAGTTTAAGGTTAGAGGTGGAGATAGCTCAGTTAGTAGAGCATCAGACTCTTAATCTGAGGGTCCAGAGTTCGAATCCTAGGTTAGGTTAGGTTTAGGTTAAGGTTAGAGGTGGAGATAGCTAAGTTTGTAGAGCATCAGACTCTTAATCTGAGGGTCCAGGGTTCGAATCCTAGGTTAGATTAGGTTAGGTTTAGGTTAAGGTTAGAGGTGGAGATAGCTAAGTTGGTAGAGCATCAGACTCTTAATCTGAGGGTCCAGGGTTCGAATCCCTATTCGGGCGGGAAAAAAAATATTGTCCTTTAGGGACAACAGTACGAAGAGAGCTCTGTGTGTACAAAAAGGTCGCAGAGCTCTTCCAACGTGCGGAGAACGGCCATTGTGGAGGTTTTGATCGGTAAAAATCCGACACTATCTAGGTCTTCCCTTAAAAGACTCAGGTGTCTTATCGAAGATTTCCTCCACATAAAAAAAAAACTAAGGTTTAGGTTAGGTTAGGTCTTTGTACTCGGCAGCCCGACGTCATTCTGCATGACTTTTTAGTGAGAGAATTTGAATAAGAATTAGACTGGCTGGATGAAGCGCATAGGATACCTCAAAACTAACCCATGAACATCTAGATTAAGAAAACTGATCCTCCTTTCTGCGACAGATGTCACAAAATCTGTCACAGCTCGACACATTCTGTATGAATGCACGAACTTTGAGTGGCAGAGGAGATTCCATTAGTATCAGGTTTAATCCCATCGCTGGCCTAACTTCTCACAATCATCTGAAGGGAACACTCCAATATTCGATGGACGTAAATCTATGGACAAAACATAACCTAGAACCTAGGTTATAAAATATAACTATATAAAATATTTAATGATTATAAAGTATTAAAAGTATTAAAAATATTAAAAAAGAAAAGTTGACAAAACATTCAAAAGAGAGACGTCGAACTTTTTGGTTGAGAATATTTCCCTTCTTTTTTTTCTCTCTTTTGGTTTTAACTTTTTCAATATAAACACTGGATATGTACGACATCTATTGACGTATTTCGAAATAATCACATTAAAAGTACACTTTACGTCGAGACGAGTTTTTTTCTATTTCTTTTATTCAGCAGCGGATTATTTACACAATAAGAAATTATAGCAATGGAAAATCTTTGTCAATCTGTCGCTGTTCGTGAAAGACCAGTTATGACTGATAATCTGTTAAAAATTTAAGGTTAGATTTTGAAAGTTAGGTTAGGTTTGAAAAAGTTTGTTGAAAAAAAAGGCTCTTGTTGAAATGTTACCGGGAAATTCATAAAAAGACTTTATTCGAAAGTGAATTGACGAACTCGGAGAACGATTCGATTAACTTTTTGTCAACGAGCTAACGAAAGAACGCTTTTATTCTTTCCTCGAAACGAAAACTTGATATTTCGTTTCGTAGAACGTTCGAAACGAGTTGTTGTCAAGATTTCGATTCTTCTGAATCTGCGAGGACAAACATAGTTAATAAAAAAAAAAAAAAAATAAGCAGCGGAAGATGGATGCCGACTGCAGACAATCGCGTGAATCGCTTCCGTTCCTCCGCCTCTATTTCCGGCGTTCCCTGGCTCCCTCTGGATTTTCTCTGGCGAAAATCTACGATCCCTCGAACGGAAGGAATCACCGCCGCTTCCGTTTGCCAACAGGCAAGCGTCCAACGGAGATTTACCTCGGGGGAAACCCGAGTGGTCCACGAAATCCGGTGGAAGTTCTTGAAAAGAAGAAACCTAACCTTAAAAAAAAGAAACGCGCCTTTGTGCCGGTCGCGTTCGAATGCAAATCAAACATGCAAGCTTGCATCTTGCGAACCAAGAAGTTTTTTCGAGATCCAATTCCGAAATGAAGATTTCATCGTCAGGCAATGATACTTGGACAAAAGATGAATACAAAATGAAATCAACATAAAAAACACCTTTTTTTACATCTGAGTAATAAGAAATGGAATAAAGGACACAAAATTAACATAAAATACTTGTTTCACAAAACCTAACCTAAACCTGCGAGGAGTAATTTTATGTATATAGTAATTTTATTCATATATAATAATTATGACAATCATATAGTAATATTCACATATAGTAATTATGACAATCTACAGAAATGATAGTCGCAGAAAAAATGGGATTCGTCACTGAAGAGTACCAGTGGTAGAAATAATATTGTGTCCGACCAACGAGATCACACTTCCTGAATATTGTGGGGACTTAAAAATACTTGTTTCACATCTGACTTACACATTTGTTGTACGCACCTGCCGCTGTGAGGAGTAATTTTATATACTATTCACGTATAATAATCATGACAATCTACAGAAATGATAGTCGTAGAAAAATGGGATTCATCACTGAAGAGTACCAGTGGTAGAAATAATATTGGGTCCGACCAACCAAACGACAAAATGTGTTGCTTCACTTTTAACTCGTGCACAAGGTGAGTTTGATTCGCAAAACTGTGAACATGGTCTGCAAAGGAATTAATTTGGAAAGGGTTTGCAAAAAAAAAAATCAATTTATTTACAAAGGAAATATACTTTTATATTATTATAATATAATTATAATATTATAATATAATTATATAATATTATAATATAATTATATAATATTATAATATTATAATATAATTATAATATTATAATATAATTATATTTTATATTATTATAATATATTATTATAATATTAACAAAGATTCTAAATAAATCAGTCCAGATACCTGGCGTTCGAGTTCTTAGTCTCTTGGTATTTCGAATATGAACGTAAGTATACTAATTGTGAGATCGGCGGAATCGTAAGTAGATTAAGCCAATGAACAGTCAGGCAAGTGGAGCAGGGAGAGCCTGGCTCTGTCGAGTATTCGTAGAAATTTCGAATGCAAAAGTATGTTTTGTGAGTTTAATATTTTAAGTGACAAAGTCGAGCAACTTCCTCGACTCGGCCGGCCACTTAAAAATTCGATTAAACTTTTCGCCCAAGTTTCACGGAAAACTTGTCACTGTCTGTTAATCGGTGCTCGACCGATGTGTCAACAAGAATTAGGGCCGGTTATTTCGATATATTTGGCTAAAGCATTAGCTGACGTGGCTAAACTGATCAGGCAGAGTCATTTCAATAAATCGTCGTGTGTAATGAGAAAGTAGCGTGGGTAAATGATTGATGCGACCAATACTGCGTTTGAATAAATAATATCTCGTGGAGTTGCGCAAGGCGATCGTATATATTTGAAGAGAAAGTTACGTATCTTCGAGTGATTGTAAAACTTGTTGGAAAATGCTTCTTGGGAGATAGAGTTACGTTTCATTTGAAAAATATACATTTTATTGTATTGTATTATTTGTAGAAATTTGAACTAAATTTCGACAAGTTTTTTTTTTTAAATACAAATTCTAAAAAAATTTTTTTCTTACCTAACCACCTGAACGTGTAACTTTCGTCGATTTCGTGAATTTTTAATTCCTTCGTTATATAAAAGAAAAAAGAAAGTAGAGTGCACGAATTCAATAAATTGTAGTAGAAAACAGCGCTGAGAATATTATTCGTCCAAATCGATTTCGGAAATTTCCAACGTCCATGTTGATTATTATTCCAAGGTATTTTCATCGATTTTTCCGACTTGCCGAGTTCAAAGGTTCCCTTGGACCTGTGGTTTTCCACCTTGGGAATTTCGTCAAATAGCCGACAGCTTTTCAGTGTTTCACCGGCGCGCTAGTGGAATTTTCATGGCCCCGAAAGTGGCATTAGACGCAGAGAGGTCGTTTTCGACGATAGCGGGTGTTGGCCGGCGTTATCGGCGAACAATTTTCCTAACGAAATCGCCTTTACCTGGCAATTTGAAGTTGTTGCGATATAACGGATTCCGTGGCCGTGATACGCGGTAACCGGTCCGTGAATAATTCAACCCCTTCAACGAATTCACTGTTAATCGAAGCTCGCACATCCCCGTAAAACGCGGTCGTTTCCGACCCATTGCCGCGCCCGGCTGAATTATGCAACCATACGTTCCTCGCGTAACGTGGCTGTTGCAGAGCATGATTCCACGAGCAAACAAAATTGAAGTCGAGGTGAATCCCGGGACATCGGGACACTTGATCTTTCAATGACCGGGGGGATAACGAGTTAACTCGTCACTAGAAAATGTTTTTTTTCAGCATGCAAGACGAGTTAACCCTAATTTTAAAGACGTATATAAATTTAAACTTGATACATTGGTTTTTTTTTTGTAAAAATTTGGATATATTACGAGAAAATATAAAGATAACTATTTATTTTAATTAACGTCATTTGATTAACAAGATTCTTATGACGACCGTTTGCTTTGGTTGATTATTAACGACTGAAGATACGATATATTTTCTATTTTATTTTCTTCTTTCTTCGTTTTATGTACGGCATCTATTGACGTATTGGATATAATATCACGTATTAAAAATACACGATACACTTTGGCCATCGAGACGATCTTTTTCTATTTTTCATATTCTATTCTTTCGATAGTGGAATATTAATGTATATAAGGAATTAACGTAATGAAAAATTTTTTTCAATCTAATTTGAAAAAGATCGGCTACAGATATAACTGTATTAAAAATTTGAGGTTAGATTTACGAGAGTTGTATACGTACGACATCTATTGACGTATTGGATTAATCACAAATTAAAAATATGGAATACACCGTAACCATCGAGATGATCTTTTTCTATTTTTTTTTCTATTCGACAGTGGAATATTTATATACGATTAACGAAATGAAAATATTTTTCTCAATCTATCGCAGTTTGAAAAACATCGGCTAGAAGTGTAACTGTTGATCTCTTAAAAATTTGAGGTTAGATTTACGAGAGTCGTATACGTACGACATCTATTGACATATTGAATTAATCACAAATTAAAAATATGGAATATACCGTAGCCATCGAGACGATCTTTTTCTATTTTTTTTTTCTATTCGACAGTGAAACATTTATATACGATAAATTAACGAAATGAAAAAATTTTTCTCAATCCATCGCAGTTTGAAAAACATCTGCTACAGGTGTAACTGTTGATCTCTTAAAAATTTGAGGTTAGATTTACGAGAGTCGTATACGTACGACATCTATTGACATATTGGATTAATCACAAATTAAGAATATGGAATACACCATAGTTTTTTTTTTTCTATTCGACAGTGGAATATTTATACGATAAGAATAAATTATTCTAATGAAAAATCTTTCTCAATCTATCGGAATTCTAAAAAGGTCTCTTAAAAACTGAAAAATTAAAGTCTGCTTGAAAAAAAAATTCCAGAGCCTTGTCAAAATGTTACCAAGAAATTCAATAAAAAAAAAAAAAAGTTTTATTTCAATGACGGTTCTGTATACTTTCAATGACGGAGCGGACTATGAAAGAGTTAAAACACGCTGCTTGAACTGAATATATTTGTTTCTCTATCTTTTTTCGTAAAGCTCCAACGTTTCACCAAACGATTCATCCGAGCCTAACGGAGCAATCGTCGACGACAGCCACGTGGCAACGTGGTTCGATTTCAAAGTTTCTGCACAGAGTTTGTTTTAGTCGCGCGAGTTTCCGCGAGCGCGATATGCGAGTACGTGGATGCACGTCGTAACTGCGAGTGTGTAACGCGTGTCAAGGTCGCGTAACAGCCTCGAAGAACCGAGAAGCTACGTGGCTTTCGTGCGTTCGCCGCTCGAGTTTTAGCGGCCACCTAATTTGAGTGCATGCTCGCGTCAAACTAACGTGACTCGACGAGTATTACCGAATGGTCGATAGATTATTTCTTCGATTTCGCAAAAGAAGATACAGTTTCGGAATACAGACAGAATTATTATACAGGGTGTCCACGAAAAATGGAACAATTTCTATGAAAATTTTGAATTTGTATTCGTAACAGTGTATTTTTATTCGAATGATTTTTTTTTAGTAAGATATATTAATACAAGCTTGTGAATTATGAACTTTTTCTTGTACCTGGCACTTTCATTCCTTTGCTACAAATTTAATTCTTGGTTAAAAAAAAAAAAGTTGCAAACTGATGCAAACTTGCTCTCGCTGAATGAAACTAGTGACAAAGTTACAGGAGAATACAAAAACTAGTAAAATCACCAGCGAAAACGGGTTCAGCAAACACCTCATCAGCTTAACCTAAACCTAACCTAACTATTTAATTTAAGTTTAACTATTAATTAACTATTAATAAATTAAGTTTATTAACTAATTTTTGTTAAATAAAGGTTTCTGATGGAAATTTTACGCTTCAAATTCCACAACTTTCTTTTCGTCAAATCACGTTTATGCAGCATTTCTTCTTATTTCTACTCGCAGTGTCGCGAAGTTTGATCACTGAAATCACGGACACTCGGTATATACGCTTTCGCAGGCTTAAACTGTATCGCTTAAATAATGTTGCGTCGTTGTATGCGGCATCGACCGAAGGAAAGAGCGGAGCGGCAATACGAACGTAACGTAAAATCGCGCGAGTAGTATCGCGAGGTCTAGGTCGGACAAACAGTCGAATGCAGCCTGTTGCTGCGATTTACGATTGCCTTGATCCGATGCAACAGTTGAGGACGACGCGTTTAACCCTTTTCGATACTAACGACGACTATAGTCGTCCATCGTTGAATCAACTTATCAGTCGTCACAAGTGAGGTTATGGTCACAAGTGGCATCCGAATCTTAAATAAAGAAAGAAAACCATGAAGAAAAAGTTGGCACAAAACCTAACCTAACTCGTTAATGAGACGTTAATTTTACAAAATTTTTGTACATTTCTACATTATAAATTATATTATATTTATTAATTAAAATTTCACCTGTAATTAATAATTCAAATGCAATTTATTTAAAAATAGCATTAATAGAAATTCATTAATTATTAACTTTATTTATCATTATTAATTTCAATTCCGATACTTAATTTAGAATTCTTTATTAAATATCTATCTAAAAGTTATATATTTATAAATATATAATTGATAAATATAAAATATTAATTTAATTAATAATTCAACCGTAATTAAATTTTAATTTAATTTACTTATATTATTATTATTATTTATAATTCATTTAAAATCGAAATTTGATATGCAATTAAATATAAATAATTATAATTTTTAATAAATATTATTTTAATAATTTATAACTAATATATATATATATATTTAAGTGCAAATTATCGAAAATATCAGTTTAAACACAATTTTGTTGAAATTATTATCTAGCCTTTGAATAAAAATTCTGTCTGGCTGGCTGTTAGGCCTTCGATTTGTTCGTCCCAGAAATTATAAAACGTCACTGTTTTCGAACCATTTTGTACAAAATCATATTACTATGTTATTGCACGTATAATTTTGTAAAAGCATTATTGCTAGAAAACGTACGTGTTGAAGTATGATTTCTTCAGTTTAAAATTTAGCGTTCGTCAAGTATAGTGGCCAAAGGTTGAAGCTGTGTATTGAAAGGGTTTTAAACGCTTGCAATCGCTCATTAACGCCGGCGAGTGGTAATAATGAAATGGAGGAGTAGAGCTGCTCGTTAGTGCGACGCATTACCAGAGCAACCTTGGTCCTTTTATTCGGTATCTCGCGACTACGTGGCGCACCAACTCGGAAATCGATAGCTCGACTTGCCCCAAGGTCATCCGCGCGGCCAGTTTCAAAATTGCGGTTAAGTCACTCGTAGCTGGCCTGATAAGTCGGAGAGAAACGCGTCGTTTGTCGAGGAATTCATCGCGGTTGAATGTGCCTGTAATACATTCTGCGTCTTCTCTTCCCGTTCTTCTAGAAACTACTTTGATCAGGAGCCAGCTGCAAACTTTCCAACCACCTTTCACTTTGATCCAAGGAGAGCCTCCTCCCGCGAGAGATCCATTTTCTCCTTGCTCTCGCAATGCACGAAACACCCTCCACCTGGGAGGGGTTTCTTCTCTGTTCTTTTGAAATAGCTCGGAGCCATCAGTTCCTCCGTTCATTTCGCCATAACGAAATGCCCTCTGCCACCTTCGTGCCGTTTCTTTACCGATCGTGCTCGGGGCAGAACAAACGGAAAATGAAGACGCTTTGTTCAAAGTCTGGCCGCACACAACAATTCTGGAGGTGAGGTGAGAAAATAGGAAAAAAGGCTCTTTCTTTCTCTCGAAGGTGGAGAAACTGGGTAATGAAAATGTTAAGGCGCGCTCGCGACTAAGGTGTCGATGCACCTTTTAAATATATATATCTGTTCTTCCCAAAGCACTGGCGTGGCAAATGAAATGAATCTTTTAACTTGAATTACTGACTTTAACCTCTTCGTTCATGAGCGCCGGATATGTACGTCTGTTGACTTTAGTCATCGAGACGAGCTTTTCCTATTTTTCCATTCGTGCGATAGGAAATTATTGTGACGAAGAATCTCTTTCTCGAAAAATTTATTGCAGTACGAAAAATACCGGCTGTAGATGCATAGCTCTCTTAGATATTTGGTCGATCTCTTGCGTAAATTTGAGGTTAGGTTTTCGTTTGACAAAATTGAAGTTTCATCTCTTGAATATAAAATATAAATAAAAATATCTTGATATATAGATATATATGAGGTTGCATTTTTGTTTGAAAAACTGACATTTCGAAGAATGAATTGACAAACGACAAATCGAAGAAAGTTGTTCGATGTTAATAAAAAACAAAAAATCAAATGGTTCTTTTTCTTTTGTCGCTTCGTATTCATCATCAATGTCCCCTAATTTTTGTGAGCGGTATAATTTTTGTGGCTTATGATATAAAGTTAATTATTAATATTTAAGTAATTGAGGATAACTGAGGGATACTCTCTTACTTCAAAATTATTTAATTATTATTTCATTAATTATATTATTATATTAATTATAGACTGATTTTTCATATTATTTATTACAAGATTAAATGTTTTTTTCAACCTTTAATTATTAGACGAATTTCAATAAATAATTATTCAATGTTAAGAATAATTTCTTTCTTCTGAAGTTTTAATCCTTTTAATTTTATTCATTGTTACAATGTTAATCGAGGAATTATTATATTTAATTTAAAATGTTTTATTTCATCACGTCCTTTGTATTCGATATTTATTGTAGAGATTACTAATTGATTTAAATCGAATTCCTTCTAATTTAATCGAAGGTGAATCAAAATTAGTTTCTGAATTTAATTTACAATATTATAGAAGATTATTTACTTTAATTTAATTTTTCCATTAAAATGAAAAATTTTATATTGAAGTTGACCCTACCACCATTCTAATCATTCTACAATTAAATCTAAATCTTATACTTTACACACACACACACACACACACACACACACACAGAGA
>NIPQ01049768.1:0-10224 GCA_002806875.1 Lepidotrigona ventralis hoosana | reverse complement strand
TTATAAGATTTTTGTTACGTTTCGACAGTTGGGATTGACGGACATTTTTCAACTGTTAATTTCCTGCATTTTCAGGTATTCATTTCCAATGAATAATAATTGTCTTTTCTTATTTTTCATTGTGACAACTGTTTTTTTGATGCTTTCATCCAAAAAATATTATGTATTTATATAAATGAAACAATGAAGTCTGACACCTTTATTTAAAATGTTTAATATTGTTCAAAATATATTTTTGCCGATAAAAAAGGTACGTGTCGTTCATTTGTGTGAGGTAAAGGTCGAGTCTCACAGCATTCTCGCAATAATGACTTGTGAATTGTGAATATCTAAATTGATGAGCAAATTGCAACATTGAACGTCATCATTATTCGCGTTTTCCAAGCATTTCTCGTACACTAGTGTTCGCGTATGCCCAATATGCGTGAAATTCGAAAGAGTGAGACGATCAGAGGCGGATAATTGATGAGCAAATTGCAACATTGAACGTCATCATTATTCGCGTTTTCCAAGCATTTCTCGTACACTAGTGTTCGCGTATGCCCAATATGCGTGAAATTCGAAAGAGTGAGACGATCAGAGGCGGAAAGTAGAGAGGAGCTTTTGACTAAGGAACACAGCGAAGTTTCAAAGAGAGGTTACGCAAAGGTAGAGTGGGTTTAGATTCGGGCACGAAGTTCAGCCGGCGATTAATATTTGCAGACAATGGGGCAGCATATATTTCCGTGGCACCCCTATGCCGTCCCTTCCTTCCTCGTTCTTCCTTCCTATGGTCTGAAATCATTTTGGTATGCGAACACACGTACGCAAGCCGAAATCTTTGTGTGCGTGGACGCTCGGTCCTCCTTACGCTTCCGGGAGGGGAGGGGGGTCCTCGAGTGTGTCCGCCA
Source organism: Lepidotrigona ventralis hoosana (assembly GCA_002806875.1). Classification (NCBI taxonomy): domain Eukaryota; kingdom Metazoa; phylum Arthropoda; class Insecta; order Hymenoptera; family Apidae; genus Lepidotrigona; species Lepidotrigona ventralis. The sequence goes on along the minus strand of NIPQ01049768.1, from coordinate 9,334 downwards.
CTATGTCCATGTACGTGTCATGGCACGTCTGCTGCTTAACGTACGATGCAAGTTTCCATTGTTCCGCTGAACTCTGCGAGTAGTTCGCTTTCCTTCGTCCCCAGCCTCTTCGTTCCGTAAGAGAAAGGTGTCTTCATAGACAACCGCTGACGACTCGAACCTTAAATATCTCGAACGACATCGAATAGTGGCGCCGCGCCGGCCACTATTCGAACGGCTTTAAATCAGAAAGTTCCCAACCATGACCATCGCCGAGCAAGTTACTCGATTTCCTAGGCATTTACCGCGACACTCTTAAGATACCCCTAAGAATGGAAAGGTTAGCCTTTGTCTTAGCGAATTAACTACCGAACAACGCGTTTCCCTGTATCCTTTCAAAGGCTCCCATTTTTCGCTGAAACACAAATTATTCATTTCTTTGTTCTCAGAGCTCTTTTATAAATTTTTAGTATTTCCTTTGAAAGAACAACAATATGTAGGATGGAATAGGGTATAGAAATCTGCTGATTTTTGAGATTCTTCTAGCTTTTTAATAAATTTTTGTCAGAACAAAGATATTAAATTAAAAGGTTTTATTTTCTTTTCTAATAATAAATTCTTTATATTAATACAAAGGTACTAAATTTTATTTTTTATTCTTCAAACTTTGTTTTAATATACTTCCTTTAAAGTTCTTCTCTTAACATTACTACTAAAGAAGTTGAAATGACTAATTTATAATTTTTGTCAGATATTTTATAAATTTTTTAAAGATTTAAATGAGTTTCTGTATTCTATTGTATTGTGAAATTTCTCTATTCTTTTTTTACTTCAATATCTTTGCTGAAATTTTTTAAATGCTTTAATTGTCGTTAGTTCTAATATTAATTATGTCATAGATTTCATTTCTTAATTCTCAGATATTCAACTATGTGGGAATAATGCTTTAGTCTACAATAAGATATACAGTACTATATCAGAATAAAATAAACATCCTTTCTATTAAATTATTATTTATTATGAAAAAAGTTAAGATGTGTAAATGTAATGTGATTTTATCTATTTCTTAAATTCTATTTTTCAAAATGGAGTCATATTAAATTTTAAGTAATGTGCCTCTTAAAATTATTTTGATTAATTGGTGAATCTAGTAACAAGTTTTATGTGTTTACTTGTAATCAATAATTTTTAAAGTCGAACAATGCTAACATTCTGCGTTCTTATATTTCTTTATACAAAATTATCATCTTTATATTGATTATATTTTATATATAATATTATATATATTATTGATTATATTATATTTTATATTTATATTGATTAATACTATGTTCATTTTATTCGTGTACTGTATATTCCTATATAAAATTTAAAACATAATAAATTACTGTTTTTTAATCAATCAATGAAATGGCATCAAATAAATTACTCTCTGCTTTAACGTTTTATAAGAGATGAATATATTTACCATTTGTTATGTTGTTATATATTGTAAATAGCATATACTATATTATAAGCAATCTTCATAATTGTTCTTATTATTTTTACTTATATATAATATATAATATATATTCTTAACAAAAATTGTTGTAAATAAAATTCACGAAACTGTGTTTAGTAAGAGCTCTAACAGACATACATCTAATCAAAAAATATGATAAAACTCAAAGGAAGATTGGATTTTTAATTTTTAATTTTTTTTTAGTTGCTTCATAATATTGTTCTATATATCGTATTCTATTAGTTAAAACAATGCACATGTAATAATTGAATATCAAAAAATCGTGTGATTTTCATTTCCTTGCATTATATCGTGTAGAAAAAAATTGTTTTCCTTGTAATAGCTAAATGAGATCATTGTCTTATATTTTGTAATATAACTAAATACATACTAAATACAATATTAAAATGATAGCTAATTAAAAGAGTTTAATTGATGGAATCTTTGATGGAAGCAGTGATAATTATCCCCGGTTTTTTTTCGCAAGTAGCAACGTAAAGTTAATGGGAAAAGAATATAAAGAAAAAGAGATTCCTCGATAAGAGAAAACAAGAAACAGAAAGTAGAAAAATAAAAGGAGTTAAGTTTGGTAAATAATTAGTAGCGAAGAAAAAAGCAGAAGAAAAGACTGGCAGTAGTTACAGGTTCGCTGTTGGATTTGTTCGTTTTCGTGCGAATGTTCCGCGAAAGTGGGTGATTGTATGCGAAGCCAGACCAGAACGTACAATGCAAACAACAATACGCAATCAAGTAGTTGACGGCTGACGTTCGCATTACCATACTATTGTCGAACGTTTGTGACAGTATTTTGGAATTACCGCACCGCTTCGTGAGTGATTGTCCATCGTTCAACCACGATTTAGATTCTTCAAAACGTCGCTTACTTTCTTTCTTTCTTTTCTTCTTGACTTTTTGAATTTTAGACTAATGTATCTTTATTGCATGCGTGCAATTCTTCGATAAATGCAGATTTTACATAATGCAAAAATAATAACCACAGGTTTTGCATAAATCCTTCCTTATTACCACTAATATTATGATGCACAGAAGATGAACGCAATAAAAACATTTTGGTTAATTAAAATTAATGTAAGCAATTTTTTTTTAATATTAAATTTTAATTTAAATTCTTTTAACAAAATTTAGTTGCCTGTAACAAGAAGCATTCAGTTTTGCACAATTATGTTATGGCTTCATTACTATCGATTAATATGAATGAAAGAAAAAAGGTAGTACATAACAATTGTAATAAATTTTGTAGAATTTAATTTCACCTAATATTTAGAACGATTTCCGTCGTGTGCATTATATAATTCAATTTATTATTTAAACGGCCATAGGCAATCTGAGCCGTTTACGCTCTGATCAAAATTTCGTTTATAAACTCCGAAACAAATTTTTATTTTTTTTTTTAAAAACCTTTAAATATTTCACTTGAAAACTGATTGTGTAATATAGTGAAGACTTTATTGAGTAAGTCAACATTTTTCCTTATTTTTTGGAAGCTTAGATAGTAAAAATATTAATCGTGGACATGAACGATTTAAATTCTTTTATAGACAGTGCGACAATATACTTACCTATGTGAGAATTAAGAAATAAATATATGTACAATGTCATATAAAAAGTTATTAGAAATTACAGAGATGTGTTAATATGAAATTTTTAGAAAATTTATTTCCTATGTTTACTATATATCAAGAGTCGTTTAATGATACAAAAATTTAATAGAAACGTCGTAGTTGTCTTGACATAAGGCATTAAGAATGATAAAATACCCAAAATCATTTTTCTTTCTATCTTGAAATATGACAGATGTACAGAATGGAAACAGAAATTTGTCCGTGACTATCAGATAAATTCTACATCTTCGAACTGCCGTAAAATTGACCTTGAACCTAACCTAAACCTTGACCTTGAATTTCAAAGTAAAAACTTTTTTTTGCATTGTATTTTACTCATTACGAAGGTAAAACTTTTCCAAGCTACCTTTCCAACCGCAACCTATTAGTTCTTTTGAAAAATGGCAAAAAAATTCTTAATCATTTAACACTGCAGACGCGTGCGTGCTAACAGCGATTTTATGGTTCTGGATGTGTGAATGTCTTGTGTATTACATAATTTATATTTCGAATAATGTTAACGATTAATTTTATCATTTGATTATTTAGACTCACGTTGAGGCTACAACTATGATAAATCAAATGTTAGTGAAACCTAATACGAAAATTGCATAAAATAGAACCATAAAATTACTGTAGCATGCATGCCTCTGTAGTGTTAAATGATTAAGAAATCTTTTTGCCATTTTTCAAAATAACTATTAAGTTACAACCAGTTCCTGGTTCCTTGAAAAATTTTTACTTTCGTGATGAATAGAATACAATGCAAAAAAAAAAAATTGATCTTGAAATTCAAAGCCAAGGTCAATTTTGCGGTTCTTTTTACATATATTTCCATCAAATTGAAGCTGTAGAATTCGACTATGATAGCCATGGACAAACTTCTTTTCCACCCTGTACATTTTATAAAAAATTGAAGTTAAAATATCTCCTAAACTAATATTTTTTCGATTACATACATAGGTTAATATTGTTTTATAGAGAACGTGGATAAAAATAATTCCATTTAAAAGAGAACATTCAATATTATCTTCAAGTAACGCGTTGATCTACTTACTTATTTCAGGTTACAAGCCCTCCAAAACCATTCATTTCTTATCTGAATTATTCTTTTGTAGAACAGATTGTTTGTAAGTAATTTGTATTTGTGCGTTAAAATCGGTTACCCTTTGTATTTAGATTTCTGTGACTGACTTTGTATACGTGACAATATCTATTTTTAACTTTTTTTATTACTTTCTATGTAGAAAAGATGTCATAAAGATTTCATAAATAGATGAAAAAATTATTAAAAAAGATTTTGTATTTATTTAAAATTTAAAATAATATATATAGTATCAAGCAAGAGAATATTCAAAAACAAATAGTATTTGATAATCAGAAATTTAATAAATTGAAATTATAAATAATAAAAATAATAATTACTAATTAATTATAATAATTATTAATTAATAGGTAATAATTAATATCATTAAAAAATATCGATTTTAAACTTTCCTTTCTTCTCCGTTGTATTTGCGTGTATTAATAATTTAATCGACTATTAACACTACAACAAACTAATTAAATGTGAACCATTAAATGTCATTCGTTCTATCATATCAAAGTCATTTAAATTAGAATTATAATATATATAAATGTATGTTACCAATATATGTATCGATATGTGTAACTATCAAGTTCTTTTAGCATAAAAGACGTAAAGACTAGCGGCAGCTATGGATACGTATAAAAATTCTAAAATATGGAACAAGATATTATATAATGCACACTGGAGGCTTGTGTATGCACATATCTGTAGTGGATATGTACGTACAAGCCAAGGTAGCCACATCATGCTGACCTGCATGCACGATTCCATATAACTCAAGGAGAGGCCATATTTTTCGAGATCATCCAACTCTCGAGGAAATTGAACCATTCTACGGTGTATATTTTACTAGACGTCTCCGCAAACAGCCAGACTTGTCGATATATACGTTGTTATACACAGCTTCTTTTACCATTTCTTTCTAAAGTTATCTTTTCGGTCCCCTTTTGTTTCACAATTTGGAAAACAGATGAAGAGACGATGTTGTACATGATACAATGATTCGTTTGATTACAGTCCCTCGTACCAATTTAACATGTTCTTCTTACATGTTACAGAAATACCTGTACGATATTTTATAACATATATGTAATGTACATTTTTAACTTTTTTGACAATAAGATATGCTGTAAGTAATATTCATTCTTCAAGTAATATTCGTTTTCAAATTTCTTAACAGACAATATATTTTCTTCTAATTACTATTATTATCATATTATAATCATACATTCAATGCACCGCCTTTTCGAAGATGCATATAGACATTTATAGTTCTGGAACATGATTGTAACAAGCTCAAAACAAATGATCATAACGTTCAATGAAACTAAGGAGAATAAGAGAGAATAAGAGAGATCACGATATAAAATTAATTTATGCGTGAGACTGGAATTTATGTGAATCTTACACGTTATTAAATATTTATTATTATTATCTAAATTTATATATAATATCTAATATCTATTATCTATATTTATATCTAATTTAAATATCTATATTTATATACAATAGAAATCTCTATATTATTTAACTATTTATTCTTTAGATATTAATTTTTTAGCACTGTGTCAATTTGATACCAAGGAACAAATATAGTTGGAAAAATGGAGGACGGATAAAGGTTAATATTCGAAAATACTATAATATTTCAGAAATTATTACCTATACTTATAATAATACATACATACATTTATAATAATTGTTTTTTAATATAGAAACATAGATTTTATAGATAGATTTTATTTATTTAATAACATAATTTTTTGTTTAAATTAAATAATAACTTTTTGTTTAAATGAATAATGAGCAGATTATAGTTAATGTAAATTAATTTTCTATATTTTAGATATTTACATTGTATATGTATTATGTTTGATATAAAATGAATATTATTTATTCGCAGCATTAGATCGAAATTTTATTTTATAAAGATCATTCATACTTCATGTTACTACATAATTTATTATATATCTTCTGGATCTATTTATTGTTAGTAATAAATAGTAATCAGCGGAAAATAATATGTTATACGCAATATGAAAAATTTGCTCCAAAAAGAATTATGCATTAAATAAAGGATATGTCATTAATTAAACACTTTATACAAATAATTTTTTCACTATTATAATTTTTTAAAACTATATTATTAATTTTTCAAGTGATTTGGCAAAACGCGAAATTTAGTAGAAGATAAAAATGATAATTGAAATTTGAAATTTTCTTCATTGCTAATAACATTATACTATTATAATTATAAATAAGCGGTACCAATGGAATTATTCAAAAACTTTTAATTTGAAAATTTGTTCTCTTTTTTTTCTTCTTTTGAGAAGAATTATCAATTCTGTGACATTCTTCAGATGTCTCTGTATCTCAAGAGGTCAATAATAAAAATTCTCCCGCTTCCGAGAAAAATTTTCTTCATCTCTAAAAAATGTCTTATATTCGTTTGTGTTTCCAGCTGTTAACGAATGCAGAAGTATCGTAATAATTAAAGCAAACAAGACTGAATTTAAATGTTTGCACTGCTAGCGAAGTCGAAGTTTTCATTTCGTTTACACAACTAAGTTGCTCCAACATGAGAAACAGGAGTACGACAAACTTCGCTTCTAAATGCTGTAAACCTGAGTGAAATCCATGCGATTGCTCATTAAATATTAGTAACAGTAACTTGGCAATTACGTCAGCTTCTTATTTTTTGTTTTACAATGTATGTACATGCATTAATATATATCTTGTATGTATATGCATACGTATATATTGAGACAAAGTTTAAATTTGGATAATTACCTGTGTCTGTTCCTATTTGTACATGTAACCCAGTATAAAATATAAAATATAAAATAAACTATGTGAAAAAGATTATAAAAATAAAAAAAAGAATTTTTTTTCAACGAAATTAATTAATTAATTTAATTTAAATTCGTTAAATAATACTTTTCTGTTTATTTTTACAATTTAATTTAATTGTGTGAAAAAACATTTCTTTTTATTTTTACAATTATTTTTTCGTACAATTTATTTTAATATTACAGCGTACAAACTGGAACGCATTAATGTAAACAGTTATCCTTGATTTTTTGTTTCATATTGGTCATCTGACAATTTTACATAGACATTTTTTCATCAGTATTCTATTCCAAGATCTATGTTTATTCATTGCTTTCATTAACCCTCTATAGTACAGCAGTACTGTGAGGAAGTAAAAAGAAAATTGAAAAATGGAAAATCTATTTTGTTTGAGTTTTAACATAGATTAGAATTGAATTTTTCAAAAATTTTGTCACAATTCTTGATCCCGTATCTGTTAAAGTATGATAAATGTATATTTAACAGAAACTGTTTGATGAATTTCAATACCTAAAATGGTGTTTAGCAAAAGTACATACTACACATTGTATGTAAGTAAAAATAATAAGAATAATTACGAAGTTTTAATGAAGCATATCTCAGTTTCATCATCAAAAAAATAAATCTGAATAAAATTACAAATATGAGAGGTTTCATTTTATAAATGACAATAAAAATATTGATAACTAAACATTAAATATTTGGATCGAAGAATGTTAAAACTAGTCTTGTTATCAATTACAAGATAAATATATAAGATGAAGGATCAAAAACAGATCATTTAAATGTTAAGACTAACATTTAAATTAGGTTAATAAATATTTTAATTTTAATTTCTTGAAATCTCTCGTATGAGAGACAAGGATAGACGTGATATTCTTTATGATATTCTTTGATAAGGTAGATTTTATGATATAGTAGATATCTATTGCAATGATTTACAATTTACAGTATACGATTTTTCGACATAAACAACTTAATATTCTTTTTAATGACTCTATAATTCTATTCTATTTAATGATTCTATTTGAAAACTGAAATTGACCTTCATATGTTATCTATCAAGAAACTATTAACATCAGATTGTGTGCCTCTTTAACACCAAGAAAATTTAGTGTAAAGCATTTTTTTCTATCACGAATAAACAGAAATGTACAAGCACAAATTACCTATTTTATATATATGTCATTATTTATTTATAAAGAATCGATTGACATAAGCTGCTTTACCATTTTAGATTAGCTTGACCACAATTATAGCATTCGAAAATGAAAGCTCTTTCGAAAAGGAAAGGAAAGTTTTGTGTTTGTTAATGATAAATATTTCTCTTTTAATGAAGTAAATTATTTTATATGTGAATAATTTAGAAAAACTGATTTTTGACTTTTTCTTCTTACTTTGTGCAAATGTACGAATGTACGAATGTCGAAAATTTTCCGTTTGTTCACGAATTAAACTCTTTCATCACCTTCGTTTCAGTCAAATATCATATTGTAATAAATCTCGCCATCTCGCCTGGAGAATTCTCTTTAAACGTCATTGTAATTCATTACCCAACGGTAATCAACAATAGTTTGGAGACAATAGCAACTTTCCTCGTCTTACTGTCAAAATATATTCTAAACGAAGTTTCGCGGAAACTTTCTGCCAGAGATATATTCCTATGTGAATAGAAACTTCGTCTAATCATACAGTATAATCACATACATATATGTCGTATTTTATTCATATATATTGTGTCAAAAAATATTGACATTCTCTCTCTTTTTTTTTAATTAAATCAATGCATTAATCCCAAATGTGTCCTTTAATGTCTTTTAAAATACAGTGTGTTTTTTTATTCTGTGGAAAAATTATGAAAGAAAAACGAAAATTTCATAGTCGAAAAAAAAATATAGGATACTCGTGACTTAATTAGTAAAATTAGTGGTTTTATAAATAATTGTAACTCTACTGAAACCCGTGATTTAGGGTTTAGTTTATGGAATCCTCGATAATTATACCAGCTCGTTTGAGCAGTCAATAGCTGCAGTTAGTTGCACTCGATGTACATATCTACCCTCTCGTCTCATTGGACCAGCTATAATTATGTACACATTTAAACTACATACCTAACATTTTAGGACACGTGTTCTTCCTTGCTTCAAATGCCCTATTTTAATTTAATTTTAGTTTAATTCGTACATTCTAAATTTATTTATAGTATTAAAAGAAAGTGCTGAAATTACGAGATAAATTAAATAAATTGAATGTCCCGAAGAGTCGGCAATTGGCGACATTAAAAATAGTGAA
>NIPQ01049765.1:0-10164 GCA_002806875.1 Lepidotrigona ventralis hoosana | reverse complement strand
AATCGTGGTCGTTGCAACTGTACATTCCATCTTTCTCGTGTTTCACGACTGCTTCAGCTAACGACTCGATGCGTAGATAGTGGGGATGTCATAACGAAGACATGCGAGTGTCGAAGATATCGCGAGGCACGCGAAAAAAAGAAAAGAACGGTTTGTCGGCGAGAAGAGGGGTGGCGAGCGCAGGTGAAACGGTTGCGAGGAAGAAGGAGCAGGTGGTGGACCAACGATGTTCGGCGTGTGCCACGGGCAACGAGGCTGACCTCGAAGACCATGGCAATCGGAGTGATCCACCGTCCGGAGCGAAGCAGAGTCGGCGGTCGCAGCTGCGCTTTATCATCCGGAAGGCGAGCGACGAAACGAGTAGACACTCGCGCGCGTGTAACGTCGTCGTCGAGTGATTAACGGTCGAACCGTATGCCGGGTCGACGTGGGAATCGATTACCAAGCGGCTACCAAACACCGGCCACCGAGCTATCCCGTGTCGATTCCTACGCTCTTTACGCTCGTTTTGATCGGCTCTTCAATGTGGTACACCGTTTCGCGTCGATTTCGAACGTTCAGTAAATGCTCGAGGAGAAATGTAGGGCGAGTGATCGCGTCTACAGAGTGCGCGAAAGATGAAATTCGCGATTCAAAATGAATGTTGTGTTTTCATACAGATACTATGAAATCCTCTCAGTGTTTGTTACGTGGTCGCAACAAATAATCTGGCAGATTTCAAGTAATCTTGAAATAAAATTAGTTTATTAGAAATTCGAGTAAATATATGAATGAGAAATTTGTTACTTCTCATTCAATATTAGACTTGCAAACTTTTGGTAATTTTAAACGCACGGAAGGTTTATCCTAATTTTCGTTCCAATCCGGACAGGTACGTTTAATTAAAACTCAGGATAGTTTTCAAATATTCAGTGTATCTTGATATTCGATACAATTTTACTGAGGTGTACTTTTCATGAATATGTATTGGGTGCTTTTTATGGACAGAATATCTCAAGGAGAGAAGATAACTGAAGATGTACACGCGCGAAGGAAAAGCGAGAAGAGAAGAACAAAATTTCCACTTTTCCACTTTGAAGGCGCAATGCGAATAAGGTAACTGCGAAAGATGAAAGCTAGAGTATTCACACTGGTAGAATTCATCTTGCTGATCTTCAAAATGTCGATCAGCCGATTGTCACAGATTCATCATTAGGAAATCAGAGATCAATACCATCGCAGTTTTCATCGGCTGTTACTATCCTTGTTTCTTTCCGAACAAGTTTGAAGAGTAATCGAAAGATGAGTCATTTTTGGTCCCTCGATCTTGCAACTGAATTTGGCATCAATTGGAGTTTCACAAGCCATCTAAGTAAATTCTTAATATTCTGCGTAGCTACAATTATAATCGAGTTTTCCCTGTGCGTCTTGGCGACAACGATTTAATTTTGCAACGACTTTTAAAAGCAACAAAAAAAGAAAAAGATCGCCATCCTTCGTTTCAGGAATCGTACGTCGCAGTACTCGAGGAACAATCATCGCTAATCCGACTAATCCGACCCTCTCTCCCTTCGATTCTCGATAAAATTCCCGAGATAAGGGATTCGAGAAGAAGGAAATCTCCTCTCGAGATCCCTACGTTATCGCTAGCGTGGAGCTCGCGTTCCCGGGAAGCTTCCGCCCCGTGGAAAAGAGGGTGGAAACCGGGGATACGAACCCGCGAGGGCCAAGTAGATCCCTGCAGCGAGCTTGCGTGCTTGCTTTCGGAAGAGAAGCTCGGAGCTTTTGCAGCGGCAAGCAGCGCCTTGCCTTGGCGACTTCCGGCAGCTGGCTTCCCCAGAGCGGACCTCGCTCCAGAACCAGAGTTCCGGGGCAAGCCACGCGACAACCTCGAGATCCCTTCTTTATCGGCGATTCCAGGATCCTCTCCTCTCCCTCCCCCCTTTTTCTCGTTCTTTTTCTTCTCTTTTTTTTTTGTTTCGACTCGTCGAGACACATATGCACTCGCCGAAGAGAGACGAGGGAAGTCATCGACCGGCGTCATAAGGAGATATCGCGCACGATATCCCGGTTACCGCACGTCAGGCCAGCGTGTATATATATATATGTATATATATACCCCGTTAACGTACCGCCAATGTGTGCCGCTGTCGTACCAATTAATCGCCGGGAGATCCTTATCGCCATGGGATGTTTTCAGTCACGGCCTGCACTTTCCGCGCTCTCTGGCTTCGCTGTGTCGACGCGTCCCGTTCTCCGCCTGTGTGTAGCCTGGCAGCCAACGATCGCAGGAAATTGACGCCGAGCTCTGGAAAAACCGCGGCTCCACCACCGATAACGGATAGGGAGCCCTATTCGTTTCTCCCACGGACGAGAGTCCACGGGGAAAATATTCATTTTTCGATTGGTCGTGCGACCGTCGTGTCTCGTTGCAAAAATGATGTCCGCGCAAGGTTTTAAAAGCAGATCGGTGCATTTTTTTTTTTTTTATCAACTCGTAGGTGCTTTTATCAGATGGATGTTTCCCACTGAACTGTTGCATTCACCTCGATACACCGTACGAGGGAAAATATTGAAAAATTGCAGGAAATATCGATTATCACAGGCCCCCTTTATGGGTGGCTGACGAGGTATTAAGACATGCTCTTGAATAATGTACTATCTGAATAGCGTATTATTTCATTTAGCTAGATGTTATTTGTCAAAAGTAACGTTCGTTACTTTAAACTTTATTCCAAAGCTTTCAGTTCATTCACTTGCGTTAGCGGTTTTCTGGAGATCTGCCGAGCACAGATCTAGCAAACACAGATCTTGCAATTTGAAAATGAAAATTGAACTTTCGTACATGTATCTACAATTTATCTTCGAGACACCCTTTAAATAATTTTTTATTATTACGGACATATGTAAGACGCGCTCTTGAATAATATATCATCCGTCAATTGAAATAAATTCATTACTTGAAACTTTATTCCAGAATTGAGAATTTATTCAATTCCCTTTCGATTTATTCACTTGCGTACGTTGGAACTTCGCGGTCATCTGGAGATCTAGAAAACACACATAATACAATCTTGCGATTTGAAAACATGAAAAATTGAACTTTCGAATACAGATATCTGCGTTTCACCTTCGTAAGTCTTCGCCGACGAATTAATCATACACCGCAACGGCATACTTGCCTACGTATCGTGTGTCTCGATCGCGTCTGGAGGATGAGGAAACGGAGACGAGAGAGAGAGAGAGAGAGAGAGAGGGCATCGCAACGCGCGCGCGGCTGCTCGTGACCGATTTTAAACGCGCCTCGTCTTCCCACGTTTTCACGTAGTATCCTATTCACGCGCGCATATCGATCTTGTCCGACGTCGATCCACGTCCTCGTGGCCGAGCCGCGTACGGGCCGGGGCAAGGACAAGCGAGATCTCGTCCGACCCAGCGGACTGACCGACGACCTACCTTGAATTTCATTCAACACGCACGCACGCACACACGCGCGCGCGCGCAAACACACACTGGGAGGTCGCGTGTGGACGCTTACGCGGAATACGAAACGACGTTCCCATGGATTGTGTGTGCGGGACGAACCTACGTCGTCGTTCTAGTCAACCGACGTAAGACGACGATGGTGTGTACATACAGTGGTATTGTGTCACTGTCTCTTCCTCCGTGCCGCAATCTACCGTCGAATGTAACACGCATGGGTTCAGAAGCCAATCAAAGCCTGGGTTTTTGTTAAAAGATCTGTATTGTTATATATAGATGCAAACGTTTTATTTATTCATGGAAGGTGAAGCGGCTTCCTTCGGGGAAGAGTTTAGTTGCGATAATTGTATAAAAGTGCTATTTAGCCTGATGACACGAGTTACTTACGCTCGTAATAAATGGCCGTTTCGAAAGAAGTCGAAATCCGAAGTTGAAAGTTCTCGGTAGCGCAAAAAGAGAGAAAAAAAAAAGAAAAAAGGGAACGAGGTAGAACCCTTGTTCTGCAAAGAGAAGCGCAGCAACTACGTCAGAGTCGAAGCTCTGGAAGAAGAAGAGAAGACCTTCGAAAAGAAAGGGAAGAGAGAAAGAGAGAGAGAGAGAGAGAGAGAAGGGAGGGAGAAAGAGGGAGAGAACAGCGAAGGGCGAGCGTGGAGAGAGAACAGGAGGAAGCAGCGGGTGATTGATTTTTGTCGTGGCTTTGCCTGACGCTATCCGTTATATCCGCGATTGTGCGGACCTGCAGGGGGACTCCCTCGTCGGGTTGAGCGCGGTGAAGCGACGACGGCGGGCGTCGCGACGCCGTCCACCGATTGGCGGTTCCCGTCCCCAGGGGGCGGCGCTAATCACCAGACCGTGCAACACACCGTGAGTCTCTCTGCTGCACTCGCCTCGAAAGCACTCTACCGTGCATCGCTGACTCCGATCTATATACACACCGCCGGGGCTACGACTACCATCACGCGCCACTGACCTCTACCCAGTGTACGAGAGCGTACTGCACGCTCTCTCTCTCTCTCTCTCTTTCTCTCTTTCTCTCTCTCTCTCTCTCGAGCACACAACGACTGCCGCGCGCGTTCCATCGTCTCTCGTCGATGGAGAGGCGACCGCGCGCGCCCTCCGACCGACCAACAGGATGCAAACCGACGACTATGACGACCGGGAAATGGAATAGCCTCCCGGTTTTAGCACGATCGTTCCCCTTTTTCGTTTCGTTTCGTTTCGTTTCGTTGACGAGCTTCCCGGAGGAAAGGAGCCGATTTTTGGAAGAAAGATTTTTGCCCAAGAATTCTTTCGGACAATGATTTGCGAGGCTTTAATCGAATGGACTAGTTTTGGAAGAGATTAGGCTCGATTTGTTTACTTCGTCGAAGAGGAAGCACGAGTACATTGAACGCGAAAGTGCAACAGATATCTCGTCGACTTTTGACAGGACGTCGAGAATCTTGACAATCTGAAGGATTTTCCAGTAAAGAAACGAAACCTACGTAGAACATTCTGATAAATATTCTGTAATAAAAAATTCTATTCAACATGGCTTTTTATATCGTGCATGCAGCGTGAATTTTTGCACCACACATATAAAAATCCACAGTCTAAATATCAGGATCAATTTTCATAATACATATAGCACACAAAATTAAATATCCAGTCAAATCACAATACTTGTTATCGTATTTAATCTGGATTTTGCCGATTGCGAGACTGTCGCGATCTGTCTCGCAGAAACTTTCAAGAGATCGAAGGCTCGAGTCGCGAACAGATTCGAACAATTCGCCAATTTCAATTGTTCGGCACGCGGCCATCAATCGAGTCGAATTTACGATCGCGGCCTGTCATCGTCGAGGCCTGGCCCGGCTCGCGGCATCCGACTCCCACGTTTGTCCGCGATCGAACGTCAGATTGAAACCGCGTATTTCTCAGCGTGCACATCCGTGCTATCTGGCATCTTATCCGGCGTATCGGCCGCCACCGCCGCGGTTGTGCGCGATGCTCGCCTCTCCCGCGTTTCATTCCCACCGATCGTTCTCCTCCGCGTCGAATTCCAGGCCGAACGGAGGTTAATTTAACGGTCCTTTGAAAGAAAATTCGCAGATCGACGCGCGACCTGGCAAAAGTACCTGTTGAAATCCAAGACGCGCTTGAAACTTAGACGAGCTTAGGAGAACAATCGCCAACACAGAGGGAGGGAAATTTCCACACCTGGCGATTACTATGGCGACACACCTTGCGGACTCTTAGGCAAATTTTGTATTTTTAAAAATATTATTTTGCATATTATGAGCATTCTATCAAATCTTAAACTAGACAATTTTCAATGTCTTCAAGATGATCCAAGACGATCGAGACAGTCAAAACTTATCGAGATTCCCAAGCATCATCTATTATCCTAAATATTATCAATTTCCAGGAATTTTCTCGCTCCTACAACAACAATTTTATAATTTTTCGTAACTGTAACCGACGACTTTGGCAGTGAATTTGAATTAGTTTCTGTTCGCTGTGGGAAATTCGCGTCAAGTTTGGTACGAGTTGAAGTTCGATCGATCGATCGGTGGATCGATCGGTGGTCCTCAAAAGGGAAAGTTTTACGCGCACGATGGTTCTCGTCACGGGGACGAGTCGCGGTTTTTCGAGAACTCGAAACACGCGTAGTGTACTACATGTTAGTTAGTTTGCGCGCGGTCTGCCAATCTCTATTCAACGCGCGGCCGCGTTGCTGTCATAAATTAGAGAGTCGGGTCACGCGCGACGAACTGGTGTATGGAGCGCAGATATTTACAAGTATTTACAAACTGCGATATCTTCTGGTATTACTGTCCGCCGGGGCACTGGCTGGCTCTGACGATAATTTAATATTTCCCGAATCGATCCACCGTCGCCTCCGCCATCCGCGCCTCTGTCCACCATTTATTCCGCAATACTTTCGTCGACACTACGCACCAGCTCGATTCGCGTACGCTCGATAGACGAGAGCAAAGGGCAACAACTCTGAGCAATAATTCGATCGCGTGGAACGAAGTTAGGCGATCTGAGACGCTTCGAATCGATGAGAATCGTATCATGCACGAGTAATCGATTCCGTCGAACGTTTGATATTTTTACGTTACGTGACGATCGATGAATATTTCTCTGCTGTTAATTTCAAGCTTCGTGTCCATTTTTAATAAACGAAGTCGATGCTTTATACAAATTACAAAAAACTTTTTCAATATAGTTGGAAACACGTGCTTTAATCGTTCTGGAATTTCGACGTACTTCGAGTCAGAATAATTATTATATTGGGAGTATCCATGAGTAATGTTAAATTTTTGATAAATTAAACAAATATTGGCATCCAGTGACGATAATTTAAAAAAAAGAAAATTTAAATAAAATGAAATTTTGTACAGTATCAAAAAAACGACATTACTCGTGGGCACCTTTATTGGTATTAGTCATTTACTTTATCAGTATCTATTAACTGTATATATTAGATTTATATAATTTTTTTATAATTTAATCCAACAATTATTATCAATAATTTTCACATGACTTGTGCGCGGTGGAGTCATCTGACGTGATGAAGTTTAAAACTCTTAAATCTCTTTCTGATCATGTGCAAGTAAATCCAATCTACTCTACTAAAATAATGATTTTACATTAGCGAATCTTGAGTCAATGACATTCATTAAAACACTTTATCAAGCGATCATTTTCTTCTGAAATAAATGCTTGTTGTGAACAGCGAACTGTTAGCTGTTAGCCAGTTTGGCGGTCCCAAAAATTAGGATCCGAGTCCTCGGATCGAAGACATTGACACAACGTTTCTTCCGAATCGATTGGAAGTTCCCTCGTGAATCATGGCCGGTTCTCACGAACAAACGGTGGTTGATTTACGAGAACGTGATGACTGTGACAAGAGCACGCGGATCGCCGCACCGGAGCCGAGGTACACCGAAGAAAACGGATGTCTGCGCCAGGGATCAAGCGAGGAGGCACGATCCGCCGCCGCGAGACGATAAGCCACCCGCGCTGATTTACGAGGGTGCGCGATGCCTGAGTTTGGTCCTGAACTCTCTCGCGTTCACGCTTCACGATTTCCCCAGTACCGAGGAATCGTTTGCGGTCGGCTATAGCGCCTCAACGACGACGATACACACGCTGTTGGTCGGTCGCCGGAGTAGTTGATAAAGGCCGATAAATCGCGGGGTAAAACGGAGTGATAATATCGTGAACACGAGCCGTTGCTGGCCCGTGGCTGTCGCGGTGGGAAGAAGGAAGACGACGCGCGACCAGCTATTTCCAAAGAGCGAGAGAGCAAGAGAGAGAGAGAGAGAGAGAGACGTCGCGGCTGGAAGTAGAGAAACGCCGGAGGCAGGAGGAGCGGCGGGTGGAGCAGCCGGAGGTCGTCGCGGAGGAGGAAAGCGGCGCGGAGGAGCGCAGAGGTTTCAGAAGGTGGACGCGCGAGAGGCGTTCGAGAGTCGCGAAAGGGAAGGTGGGCCCAGAAGGTGGGGGCCTGGATGAGAGAGCGGCGGAGAGAGGCAGTGGGGAGAAGGGGCGCGCCACCGCGGCGGTGGAAGCGGTGTGGTTGCTCGAGCGAGACGAGACCGAAGAGAGAAACACTGCCGCCGCCGCCGCCGCCGCCGCCGCCGCCGCAATCGCTGCCGCCACCGCCGTCGGGACAACGTAGGAGGGACCAATGGACATGCGCGGGTGTGCCGCGACACCACGGCGACCTTCTGGCCACCGCCAGAAACAAAATGGCTACCGCGACTCGTAACGTCTCCGAGAGATGGCGACATAACCTTCTCCCTCTTGGCCTCCTTCGCGGTCCCGAGGTCTCGGATTAGCAGTGGAACTGTCTACTGGATCGTAGGATTCTTTGGATGGAAGTTTCGGTCACGAGATCGTTGAGTTTTTCGAAATCAAGCCTGCCAAAGCGACTGAGAAACCGAGAGATCTCGCTGGAGGAGAAGAGAAGAGTTTCCGGGATTGCTGGTGCCATCGACGAGCTGAAGGTTGGCAGTTGGAGTATCAGGGAAGACTGGGATTGGCAAGTCAGCTTGATTTTTGATATATCGTAGGTTGATGACTGTGACTGAAGGAAGGAAAGAATGGAGGAGAAAAGGGGCCGTGTGTTTCAAGGCATGCTAGGGTAGAAAAGATCAGGTCAGAGGTGTGATTTAACATAGCTTAGACGACCTAGCTAGCGCTAGAGCTTTGGTGGCAAGCGTGGGCAAGTTCTCTGCCCCACGAAATATCATTATAAACTTGAGAGAGTTGAACGTTCATTCTTGTCAACTGATCTCATGCAATTGCTAAACCTACGCTATGAGATATAGTAAACTAAAATAGCAATCGCAATATTACACGAGGAATATTACACGAGTATTCAAGAGGAGTACTCACTGTCTAGATCTACACAATTTTCAACTACAACTTCAGTACGCTGATCTAATAAATTAGAAATCTTCAAACTGCCATCTTTACAGCTTCCAGTCAACTATATGGAACAGCCGTGCTAACTATATTCCTCAAGCCGTGATAGAATGACTTGTGAGTCGCGATCGGAATACGCCGAAGTAAAGTGACTCGGTGGCAAATGGCCCGGGCCCAATTCGGGAATCGGGTCGGATCTTATCGGACCACCAATTACGCGTTCGACGCGCAAGACGCCTGTGGAGCTACTTTGCTGCACAGCCGGTACACTATCGAACACGATAGTCACTCGATACGCGGCGTTAATTTGTCGAAAGCATTCGCGTCAGCGCCGCCACGAGTGAATATCATTTGAATGCATTAAGCCTCTGCTCTCTCTCTGCGTACACGCGTTTGCGTACGTTGGCTGGCTGGCTGGCTGGCTGGACGCCGGTCTCGAGGCATCGAGAAGCCATCTTCTTCCACCGAATCGAACTCTTCCTCTCAGGGGACGAGGAGATCGTGATTCGGAAGTTACGAGTGTAAATGACGATCGACTTTCGACCATTGCAGAGGAGGAGTCCACAATGTGTCCGTTGCTGATTTTCACGCTTCAGTTTTGAACTTTGAGATTGAAGTTCGAGTTTCGTCTATTCGAGATTGCCTGTAAACGCGCGATGGACGCGTCTCTCCGCAGCCGAGTCGAGTTGAAACGACTTCAGCGAGACGGAAGATGGAGAGAAACGAACGGAAACGCCGGTATTTCATTATCATAATCGAGGGAAATCTCGAGAGGATAAGGCGCTTGTCATTGGCAAGATGGATCGACTCGTGACCCGTGAGTCGAGAAGGCGCGGTACTTTTCCACGCTGGCCGTGGAGAGGCCGCGTTTTTTGGCCGAGAAGACGACGAGGCCAGCTCGGGCCGGTGGCGAGAGGTTCGCGAGACAAGTCTGTCGGGGACATTGATTGGCGAGCGACGGAAGCCGCCGCGCGCGGTCGCTCGGACCATCGCGTCGCGTCGGTCGGCTTCGCCTCGCGTCGCTCGGATGTTTTTAGGACGGTGCGGATAGGAGCCAAAGCTCTCATGCATATTCAACGGCACTCTCAACTCCTCCGTCACAGGAGGGAAAGAACCACCCCCGCGCGCCTCGGCGCGCCCCTTAGGCAGCCCCTATCCACCGCACGGATAGAAAGAGAGAGAGAGAGAGAGAGAGAGAGAGCGCACGAAGACGAGGCGATAGCTGCCGCTCGGATAGATAGATAGATGGGGACGGGCCGGGGAGAAAGAGAGAAACCACCCTCC
>NIPQ01049740.1:0-10108 GCA_002806875.1 Lepidotrigona ventralis hoosana | reverse complement strand
TTGTTCTTTTTAAGGAATTTTGTATATTTGACTTGGACCAGAGTTTTTCATTTTTTATTCCAAGTTAGCATTTCGCGCGAAAATGTGCGATTACAGCGCCAACGGAGAAATACGCAATATACATTCTACGATTCTCGAATATATCGATATTTCTCACGGTCGATTTTAAAGCGCAAACAATGGCGGAGAGAGACACACTTTGTCCGTAAAAAAGGAAGTGTTATCCAGAGAAATCAGTCAGAAAGAAGTATCATCCAGAAATTCTTAGGTAGAAATTTAAATCAATAGATGTTAGATTTGTGTTTGTGTTTTATATTTCTGAGGTAAAACGTGCATTCTCTGCTTCAACTCAAGGTAAGACCTAACCCAATAATTATTACATTAATTTTCAATTGAAGAAGTAATAGCATATAAATACTTAAATAGAATGTACTAAAAGTTATTTATAAGTTATTTATAATTTTATTATATTTATAATTATAATTTATAATTTATAAATTTAATTTCAATCTTGTTTGACTAATTCATTGTTGCACACACACACACACATTATATGCTTTTACACACACATTTATATTATAACTTTTTCTACTTATTTGTTGATTATTTAATGCGCAATTCTAAACAATCCTAATACTAAATTCAACAATAATTTATTGAAAATGTACGTATTTAATAGTTTAAAATAATAGTTTTACGGCTTAATGTAATAAAATTTTCCACCTGTGAAATAAAGTGAAGCGTAGAAGGCCTCGAAATTCGAAATTCAAAACAACAACACGACACACTGTTTATCCGTTCGTCTTAATTGTCGAACCTGTTCGTGGAAAATCGTCCCATCCCCTACCACTTTCTCAATTGCTTGACGAAACGTGTCGCGGAGAGACATTCGGCTGTTGAATTTCGTGACGACAATATGTACAAATGTATCTCATTAGGCTCGTAATATTTTCTAACCTATCAGTGGTGTTCCTTCAATGGCGTCGTTTCCTTTGACACTCTTTTATTTTATTTCCATTTATTTCTATTTTATTTCTACTTATTTATTTCTATTTATTTTATTTCCATTTATACCTCATTATAATGTTATTTAATTAATACGTGTGTATTTAACGATTAATCGAGCATCTTTCTTCAACCATCGATTTCACTCTTACGGTTTGTCTCATACATTTATTTAATATAATTCGAAGTTGTTTTCAGTTTTGCCTTTAGTCAAAATGTGATGCATTTGTTCTGACTTTTGTTCTTTTTCTCTGCAGGTTGTTGATTGCAAAAGATAGCACAGAGTAACGTCACGATTATTAATGGACAGTCTGATGAATTTTCATGGAAACGTTGGCAACCTTTTATTCATTCTGAGAAACATTTGGTACATAATTTATATATATTTAAAATTTAATTCGCAATACGTAATTTTCGTCATACGTATATGAGATACAAGAATGAAAATGGAAAAGATTAAATTAATTAATATTTTATTTCAAACGTGAAGAGTATCGTAGTAGATTAATGGTATATACTTTCAAATATATATATATTCTTGTATTAGATTATTAAATTAAATTATAGTTTTCGTACTGTATTGTATTATATTTTGCTACCATAGTTTTTCGGAACGCTGACCAGCATTTAAACGATTCAGAGTAATATTTCACACATGTATAATTTTTTAAATATATTTAACTGTGAAATTTTGATTTATGCAAACATTTTCGAATATTTACAATGCACGATGTGATATGTTGCTAATGTGCATACTTCACTTTAATAACAAACATTTCAGAGTACAATTTCTACAAATATTTCTGCAAATATTGAGAAATACTTTATAATATTCAACTAATATTTTTAATACATACTGTAGTTTATAATCATTTTCTAGAAAAATAGCAGTATTTTCTAAATTAACGTATTCTTTGTCTTTTTCCTTCTAATCAGCTTTATTTTCAGAAAATTTTTGTGACCGCGCGCAATGCGGTCGGTAGAATCAGTGTTTGTTGCTCAATATTTCAATATTTTTCTGAGCAAATGGCTCTCATTAAATTAGATTATTAATTCGTTTAAATTATAATTCGCGAAGTTAGAGTCAGTGAGTCCGCCGATTGTTACTTGTTAAACGCGCGCGTTGATAGTCTTTTAATTTTATTTTTTTATATTTTTTATTATTATACATTCGATATATTAGAGTCAGTGCTCAAGAGGACAAGGTCTCTTCAGGTCCTCGGATCTCATCAGGAGATCCAGATGGTAAGTAATTTTATATATTCTATTTCAATTTACACAATTTTTTAAATTTGACAACAAAGTATAATGTTTGACATTTTGTTACAGATGCTTCACAACATTAACTTTCTGGTATATTTTGGGGAAAATCCAATGGTGGCTCCAAAGCCAAGAATGTAAGAATCTTTCATTATCTCGAACTTAAGATTTCTATTTGAATTCTATCCTCTATAGTTTCTGTTGAAGCCGAATGTAAAATTATAATTATAAAATAAAAATATTTCAAATCATTAGTCCCATTTTTATCATTATAAAAATTTAAATTTTCATAAATAACACTGTGTCTTTACAAACAAAATGTTTTATATTTTTCAGGAAATTTTTCACGGCGTTCATTTCCACCATGGGTATCTGCTTGATTAGGACCTCCACCACGACTTTTCTTGGTTCAGTGTAGCATCGATGATAAGATTCTTCGTATTGCGTGAGTCGCATGCATTTATGTTCCTCCGGTCACTCAATCATGTCGTAGGACGAAAGGTCCGAATCGGCACGGGTGACTGGTTGTATACGTAGAATTTTTAACGAGCATAGTGACCGCGGGTATTTTTTATACCCGTGAGTAGCAACATCATTTTCAGATTTTTTATGTATTAGATCAGGATAGGGCTTCTTGCACATCGTGATTTTGACCATTGGTTTGAACATATAGAGTTATAATAATTACTTGTAAATAGTAATTATTTGTAAAATCAAAATATTGATACTGGTGATACGTTTTGATATAATAATTAATAATTAATAATTGTTATAATATTTAATAATGTTCAACCTCTTTTTTATAATAGTATTAAATGATTTAATTAATTAAATTTTATAATTATGAATTTCAATACAATTTGAAATATATAAGACAGATTAGAATTCATTCCGTAGAAAAATATATGAAGTTTTATGTGCAAGAAGGTATTTCGCGACAGGCAGACTTTTGAATCAAAGCAACAAGTTTGAACATTTGCTTTCACATTTTTAAAAATGTGCTTTGATGAAGAAGTCACCTGAGATTATTCTATCAACATTTAATTTAATTTACTGTCTAACAACATTTAATTTAATTTACTGTCTATCAACATTTAATTTAATTTAATAATTGTTTCATTCGCAACTGTATGTACAATTGTACCATTATTGTGTAATACTTGCCTAACTTGAACGAATATTTCCCAAGTATTGCCAAATACGTGAAAGTATGTTCGCGCGGTTTTACTCACCATTACTCTTCAATAACACGACGTACTCGCGTGTTCAAACAATAATTTCTGGCATTTTTCAAAGTCATTACAGTTTAAAATAAAATAATACAATAGTCCGTTAGATACAAATTACATAAATTAATTATTTTTTTAGTGCAGGATTTTCAGGTTTAACCCCTTCCGTGTTCATTGTCAGGATCTCACTCACGTGCTCAGGTGCTACTTGGGTGGGTGAAAGACATTAGGCACGATGACCCTAGTTTGTAATTTTGTAAAAAATTTCTCAGCGACTGACAATGTGTTAGCATATCGTGCACGACGTATTTTCTGCATGTGTGTGTGGTTAGGATGTAGAACTGCGTCGTTCTATTGTTGCATTCATTATCGAAATACTTAAAATATTTATGNAGGTGCTACTTGGGTGGGTGAAAGACATTAGGCACGATGACCCTAGTTTGTAATTTTGTAAAAAATTTCTCAGCGACTGACAATGTGTTAGCATATCGTGCACGACGTATTTTCTGCATGTGTGTGTGGAACTGCGTCGTTCTATTGTTGCATTCATTATCGAAATACTTAAAATATTTATGCTAATTTAAAAAAATATGAACTTATCATAATACTTAATAAATACACTGTAAATTACATTATTATTATTATAACTATACTATCAATTATAACAATGATTTCAAGTCAACTTATACGTGTACTTTCTATAGAAATTATATATATTTTTTCTTAGTTATTATTACTGTAAATATAAACGTGTTTTAATCACGTTTTACGCAATGATCGCTAGCCATTGTCAGTCGATTTCAGGAAAATGGTACGTAAATTAGAGTGTGAAAGTTGTGTGTTAAGCTCGGGTGTCGGAGGTGTCCCGGGACGTCCTCTCTAGTTTAGGTCTGCGCCCGAGTAGTATGTGTGAGAAACGTGGAGCGAGTGTGTTGGTGTGCCTGTTTTGCCATTTTTTAAATATAGGGCGACTAGTTAGGATAGGTAGCATACTTTCTGGTGTGAATGTGTTTAATTATAAGTAGGTAGGGCCGGGCAGGTTGGCACAGTCTCTGGTCGCGTGTCCCCCTTTCGCGTGTCCAACCTGTTTCAGGAAATTTAATTTGAAAAATCGACAGTGAAATTGGTACTCATGGAGCATGCCATTTGTTTCTGGTTTTACTGTTCGATTTTTCGAATTTAGTATCGCGGTCGCGGTCGCGGATAGGTCGCGAGTAGGTCCCGAAACGAACGTTGATGCAGGTATTGCTCGAGCACGCACGTGCGAACGAATAACGATCGTTATTATTGTTAATCGTCTACGTGTAGTGGGGTCAGTTTTCGCGATTTATATTATTATTTCATCTTTATTTTTTAGTTTGCGATTAGAAAGACTCGAGCTAGACGTAAGTTTCAGCGGGCATTGCGCTCGAAGAAAGAAGAGGCTAAAAGCCGAAGAGGCCCGGCAAACTGCCACGAAGAGGGTCACAACAAATGGCTTCTCATCCTCTGGATTATTTAAATGATTCCAGAGCATGGGAAGTCATTCTCGTTGCTACTTTGTCACTATGCTCTCTTAGTAGTTGTAGTTGTATTTTTTTTTTCTCCACCATCGTTCATCTTCGTTTTGGGCAAATCGCGGTTTTTCTTGTTAATGTTGCGAGAGATCGATTAAGGATTGAATTAAAGTTGCGAGATTGTATCACGTTTATTAGTGTTGCGAGAAATTGATCACGGTTTAAATTAGAGTTGCGGAGAAATGATGATCGAATTATAATACCGCGATTGTCTTTTGCAATTTTGATTTGAATTTTTGTAGTTGTTTTAGTTATACGTAATACAATGTATCTTGCTTCTTACTGTTTTAAATTAAACCACAGAGTCGTTGCTTTTAATTAATTTTAGAATGTTAGCATATTCAATGTAGTTTTTTCCTATATATATTGTTCCTTCGCGATTTCCAATTAGTTTTCCTCTAATTGTTAGTGTTGCGATAACGAATAACCGCGTTGCTTTTCTGAACTAAAACTGTGCGTTTACGAAATGCCCAAATTCTTCCACTCAATTCGTGGAAAGCTGTTCCTGCTCCTGGATCACCTAGTTACAATAGCTGTACAAAGGTGTTCATTCATCAGCAACTTCCAGCACATAGTTGAAAGAAATTATGTGATTTTAATTATGTGATTATATAATTTTAAATATTATTTCATCTTTATATCAAGATAAATTTTCAATTTTTCATTTATTCAGTTTAATTTAAATCCAATCACTTCTTTCTTTTTTCCATTTTCATAATTTCGAGTCAAAAAATGATTTAATTCAATTAATAAAGTATAATTACAAAGTAATATCTTAACAAGAACCTGATTTTTTGTATGTAATATATTTTTATTGTAGGTTTTCATATTTTGTCTTTTTTAAATTATGATACTAATCCAATACTTTTGTTTCTTATTAATTTGTAGAGACAATACTTTTATTGCAGACTTATTAATTTGTAGAGTATTAGTTACAGAAAGCATATAAAGACATTGAAGGTTTAAAAAGATAAAATAGGAATTAAAGGAAATTACTAATAGAAAAAAACTATTTCAATAAAATGATATTTCATCGAGCTGCAAATAATAGTAATCTATTTTACAGATTTTAGTAATCTTTTTTAGTTTTTTAGATTTGTTTCAGGTACAAATGATGGAATCAGCAAAGAAGACTTCATATAATACAACAAATTGAAGATTCATCAAAAGAAGACATCATATAAAATTCACTTCATTCTTTTTGAATTATATCTATGTATTTGTATAAAAAAAATGAATAAAAATTATTAAATTTTTTGTTGAAATATTACATTAGATTTAGATAGGCTACAACTAGTTTTAGGTTGCTTATTAAATTTTAGATTAAATATGGTAATTCTAAATTGATATTTGGATATGTAAAATGTGTTAGTATCTAAATACATTGGTTAAGCGTAATTTATATCAATCTAAATGGAATAAATGAAATTCTATACGAGACACATATTTGTTTAAGCTTATTTAGTCGAAGCTGCATCTTGTATAAAGTTATACAGTGAATTAATTAATGAAAATTAGTAAATTTTTGTTCGCAAAAAGAGGGTGGATGGGTTCTGGATAGGGTAAATTTCCATTCACAACCTCTACATAATGAAGTCGATCGATATTATTTGATATATAATTAGTATATAGTTAAAGTATTATTTGGTCTTCAAGTTTATAGTCAAATTATTATTTGATACTGGCTTAATAATAGAATAATGGAATAATAGAATACCAGTACTATAATTAGTATATAGTTAAAGTTGTATAACACAATTATATAACAAGTAATACGAGCTAATTGACTGAGATCTCGATTAGGTGTTGATATGCATATCTATTAGATTAATAAAAATTAAATAATATGTGGTTTTAATACATGGATAACTGATCCGTAAATGTATGAAGAATATTTCATTCAAATTTTGTACATTATTATTGCAAGAATATTTTAGAACGTCTAGGGTTAATTATTCTCCAATGACTATATCTGTAAATGAGAGGGTTGTTTTTTCTTCTTTTCTTTAATTCTTTTTATATGGAATTTTTGATAAAATTTATTTTAGCTGATAAGTTCTTCAATTTTTAAAAATTTAAAATAATATGGATCCTTTATCTTCAGCATATCTATCAAATTATATATATCAAGGTTATAGGCATTCAAAAATCATCGAAATCATTGAGAAATTATTTACATTTAAGATCGTGTGTTAATAACTTCAGAATTTTTATTTATTATATAAAAAAAAAGTATCGTAAAACATATATATGACATAGAGCTCTATGTTATATATAGTAGATTATATATAATTTCGGTTTCATATTTTGAATATATTGAAAATATGATATTATTATAAATTTCAAAAATATATCGTATCTGGCGCATTCACTACTTTATCAATTGTGATCGTTTCACTTGTAGTTCTCCAATTCACCGTTGTTTAAGCGTAAAGTGCGCTAAAAAACCACTGATTTTCTTGTATGTCGGTATCTTAGAATGTGTGACACAAAATCCCATGAGATGGAATGTCTACTTACATATCTTGTCTGTGGTCAATACTCTCGACTGCACTTTTTATAAACCACACTACTCTCTAGCCTGGTTATTTATGCAATGGTTATTTATGTAATTTTATGTAATTAAAAATTTGATTTCTATCTTATTAATTGTTTTTGATCATTTTTAATTTTTTCTAATTATTTTTGGTTTTTATTGATTACTTTTACAATGTGCGTGAAACAAAATCGATTTCATTGATAGGATCTTCAGAAGCTTCAGAAACTTCATTAATAATGAAATATATATAACCAGATTACAATGAATATTGTCGTTTTTATTCATTTGTGAAGTTTCTGACTAAACCTATACTTTCGTTTTTATATTTTTATTCGAGTAGAAATTTATATTTTCGTTTTTGTATTTTTATTCGATTAACTTTTAAGCAGTGGTGGTTAACTTTAAGCAGTGATTCTAGGAAGTATATTATTATCAATTCAAGATATTTCAAGAAAGCTTCATTATCTACGATTAATAATTCACTATACATTTCTCTGATTTTATTTAGTTGTTGTAAATTAAATGCTTTAGTAATTGTACTTAATTTATTTTTTAGTTTTTATATTTATTTTACTAGAGAAATTTTGAAATTTTGAAAATTGATAAATGATCAAAGAACTTTTATCGACTAAAGGTTTCTAAGGAATTTTTTATTATGTTGATCATTTATCACGTAATGAAAATAATTTTTATTTTCATTAATTAGGATAATTAGGATAGGAGATCACAGACAAAATGTAAAAGTAGAATTGGGCAGAATAAAGTAGAATCAAGTAGAATAATTTAAAACTTATATTACTTGCGGATTCTGACCATATGTTGATCAATACTACTTGCATTATCTGACAGTAGGTTGATCTATTCTACTTGTTGACATCTATATGTTAACTGTACTATTTGCAAGTAACAAATGATTACGATGAATTCGTAAAGTATAGATATATACTTATATACATAATGTAAAATAGATGAGTTGTAAATACTAATTTCATGTTTCGCTAATACCATTGACTAACTTGCATCCAATGCTTTTTCGTGTCCCAGGTTTTTAGGGGTCACTTGAGTCTCTTACCATTTTCGTATCACATCCTGTCATATCGACTTAGGCAAGTATTGCACTATAGCACTATTGGTGATAAAAATTAAAATCAAAAAACATGGACAGTGTTGTCGTTTCCTCATTGAAAATTATTTAAATTAAAAACAATTAGGCCATAATGTTAAAAAGAAATTAATATTTATTAAAATTCTTCAAATTTTATACAGGATGCGGTTTTTAAATGAAAATATATTTGCTGTATTTCTGTTTTAAAGAAAGAAAATGTTCGAGATAGTTGCATTATTTTAAGACGCACATTCATTGAAAGTGGAATGAATTATTTTCAAGATCGTTTTAAAGTAAAAGTAATGGACTTATATCTTTGTCGATCTTCTTATGGAGATTATTATTATATAAAAATTAAAATTTAATTACCTGAATAATCATTTCCAATCATTTAATACAGAAAAATTTCTTCGGAACGAACCGTTTATTAAAAAGATTGTATTTCATCTTAAAACAGTATGGATATCTATTTGAGTCGAGCAAACACAATGATCTGGCATTCAATGTGTGAGAATTAAAATATAAAACAGATTTGTAAAATGATTTTGTAAGATAAATTATATCATGTATATTCGAAAGAATTGCGGTTAGTTCAAATCGTTTGGAAGCTCGAATTGCCCGTTCAATTTTTCCTTCCTGCTGATCATCTTTTTTTTTTTTTTTTTTTTTTTTTTTTTTTTTTTTTTTTTTTTTTTGACATAAAGCTTCGTAAAAAGAACCGTAGTCCTCGACATGTGTTAATTGTAAAGAAATAGTGTCTGCCTTACCACGCAGATACTATTTCTTTACAATTTTGTTAAAAATTTAAAGACATATTTTAACATTACTGAAATTTTATATAAATTCAAAATAATATATTCTCATTGAGTACGGCTTATTCTCATTCCAATTGCTTTCGTCACGATTGTGCAGAATAACAAATGGAAAACGAATTAAGGGGACAGTTTAGAATTTCCTAACGGAAACATAGTTGCCAAATCTAAAAATTGAACATGGTTGCCACATTTTTGTTCCATCGATCGGTCCTGTCCATGAAATGATGAAATAGGTGATCAGGTATTCCCTCGAGCTCGATCAAATTATCCGGTCAGATTCAACTCCGAAATGTCAAATAGTCTCATCCGGGTGATTTTGAACAAATCTTTAGAATAATTAAAAATACAAGTCTAATCATAACTTCGTAAATAGAATCATGTTATTTGAATTCTTTTTAAAATATAAAGCTTTTGCTCGATGATTTCTTGTATCGGAATCTAGTGGCATAGAGGTATATGTATTTATACCTCGTCTATGCTGAAGATATACAGTTGACAACACTGTAAAGGATATCATTTTCTTGAACCAAGTTGTATCATTTTGTTTGACGTAGTTCTCTAATTCACCGTTGTTTAGCGTAGAGGACGCTAAAAAACTA
>NIPQ01049725.1:0-10025 GCA_002806875.1 Lepidotrigona ventralis hoosana | reverse complement strand
AAAAAAAAAATGGCCGCCGTTAGCCAAAATAGCCGCCGGGAAAAGAAGCGTTGAAAACGCAGCGTGAAATGCAATCAGTGTCAGAAAACCTACAAAAAGCGTTCAAAGTCCGAAAGCTCATAAATATTTCTGTACCTAACAATGGATTCGGAAGTTGGTTGTACCTTCGGTCGAGTTGAAAACTCGCATTCGAAAGGAGACACGTGATGGAGAAAGATGAAAACGAAAAAAAAAACAAGATCAGAACGTGTATTTTTCTGTACCTAACAATGGATTCGGAAGTTGGTTGTACCTTCGGTCGAGTTGAAAACTCGCATTCGAAAGGAGACACGTGATGGAGAAAGATGAAAACGAAAAAAAAAACAAGATCAGAACGTGTATTTTCTGGCTTACACGGATTCCGCGATCGTAATTACGGACGAGTCGTTAACGAGAGGGCCTAATTAGCTTAATGAAATACGTTCGAGCTTCGCGTGGCTCGGTGACTCGCGCGCGATCGAACCGATCGAACACCGATCGCAACGGAGCGGGATCGTATATCTCCACGAGAACTCCTCCGGCTGCATTCGTGCATTGTCTCGAACGATCCTCTTACTCGGTGACCATGTAACGAACGATCGCGGAAGCGTGACGGAATTTCACGCGGCGTGCTTCAAATTCGAGGCACTTTCCGAAGAGCCAGTATTCGCTCTGTATTCCAAGAAACTAACTTGCACGATTTCCACGCGTTCTCCTCAAGACAATTTACAATCAGCCTGATCCGACGTTCTCAAAAAAATCACCAATTTTCTACGGAAATTTTTTTGTAATTATTTTGGAAACTAGAGTGATACTTTTAATAAAATACATCAGACAGAAGCTCGTTAACTTTTTTTCCCCCCCTCGTAACATGCACGTTAATTCCTGTGCCACAAACATTACACTTTGCAGCGTTAACACTCTGATTACGGAGAGGAATTCCAACCTCTCTTCCATCTTGAAAGCAAGCACGTACAAAAGTTCATCCACACTCCTCGGTTCTCGTTTCAGCTCCCTCGATTTGTTGGGCATTTCGAGGGACGATCGAGAGCCGATTTTTGCCTCCGGGCGAAACCGGCGAAAGAAAACGGAACGCGCCCCGTTAGACGACGTGCTCCATTTCGGCTGATAAATCGGAGCAAACGCGCGCGATGATAAATCACGTCGAAACGTGAGTATCAACTGCAGATCTTATCCAGCGTGCATTTGCCTGCTTCCCTCTTGCGTTACAATGATAGATCGCCGGACCGTGAACGATGCGGAGTGGCGGGAAGGGAGGGGAGGGGGGTAAAAGAAAAAGAGGAACACCCGGTGTATTATCATTTAGGCCGATCACGGTTGGTCTCCGTCACGGAACCGTGCACGCCCAACGTGTGCGAATACGCTGGAAAATATCCCTCGTTGAACGCAACGATCCTCTCGATCCTCATCTGGTTGCAACATCCTTGACACAACGGGCAACGACAACTCTCTCGCGATTCACCAGCAGCTTCAGCGTTTAGCACTGCATCGTCAGCCTCCACAGCATTTCTCCCGCGATTCTTCCGCGTTTCATTGTCCCGTGGCACATTCGCGGCTTGCTATTAATAGCGAGAACCAATGGTAGTAATAGCATCGTGAAAGTAACCGACCGAGTCCCGGTGGCTGTTCAATGGAGCCCAGCGGCTCGACAGTCGGAAGCACAAACCGAGGAAACTGGGCCAAGCCTTGTTAGTCCTGACAACGAGTTTTCAGCGAGTTCAATTGAACTGCACAACGCTTCTCTCTCTCTCTTTCTCTCGTTCTCTTGTTAAAAAGATTTGGCAACAGAGAGTCGGAGGAATTTGAATCGACTGTATTCCGTGGAAAGGTGGAACAATTGTAGCTCGTTATATATCTCTCGGATTAACCCCATCGCGTAGATACAGTCGTTCGTCGGAATGATAACACCAAGTAAGTTCACTGTTCGCCATTCCATTTTTAACCTCTCTCGACAAACTTTTTTTCTTTGGTATCGTCTACCATCACTTCAAATAAAATGGCACAGCGTTGGGAATAATCGTTCAAATGGTAAAGTATTTAACACGAGATTTCGTTGACTATACATCTTTCTAATGCTAATCTATGTGATGTTTAAATTTAAAGCGATCGTGAGTTAATAACTTCCTTTTCAAACTTTCGTAGGAAGCAATAAAAAGTCTAATTTATATGAATTATCTCGAATTATGTGTCAATTGGCTATTTCTTCTTCTGAAATTCTTCTGCTCTTGTTACAGCTTTTACTCGTGTTCGTTTGTTCAGACATTATACAACACGTTATAATTATTAGCAAATTATAAAAAGAGGGAGCTAGATTCAAGTACAATGTCTTTTCAGAAGAGGACATGCAGTCGAGTGCATAGGGTAGAAATTACTAAGAAGTAATAAATTCATTGTTTGTCTTGCCTGGGTTATATTTAAATCTATTTAAAACTGAGAAAATAAAAAAAAGAGTAATCCAGATTGCGTCTATAGATTGCATCTTATTGTTTTATTGCCAAGTATTTTTTGTGAGTAGCCACAGCGAACTCGAAAGAAACTTGGAGCAACGACCGTGTCACTCGAGAACCACGGACACATCATTGCCGACCAATGTTGTTCCAGAGGAATTTTATTCACTGAAACTTGCGCACAGACAGCTTGTCAGCGTGCAAGGAACCAAACGGGAAATAACAGTGATTACGTATCATTTCCGGCGTCGTCCACGTCGTTTTCGAAACTTTCTCCGAGGGCGGGAGAGCACGAGATCCAGGGATCGGCTGGCAACACCTTTCTAGACTACTCGAACTGAAGGCCGGCATGAACCAACTGGCAACGACAACTAGTATAAAATAACTCGTGGCTGCTCGATAGTCGAACGAGGAACGAGTATTAATAGAACAGGGCGCTAGAGGCGAAGCCAGTCAAGTCGAAGGTTCGGCCGAGCGTTTCCAGACAGACGTAGAACGAGAGAGAACAAGAGAACTTTGTCCCGTCGAAACCAGAGGCTTGACTACGATATATAGGAGCAAAGTGCTGATTCTACATGAAAGAATAAATCGAAAATGAAGAATGAAATTTTTTCGCTTGACGCTTCGTTTACGAGAAAATTAGCTTTGATTGTTCTCCGAGTGCAAGTTAACCTCTTGCGATGGCAACTGATTCGCGGACCATAACGAGTGACCAAACCGTGTACAATAATTCGTCGCTCTTTTCGAACTCGTCGGTATATCATTTAGATGAGAGAGGTTCTAGATGAAAGAAGATAATTCTACGTGAAAGAATAAATCGAAAATCATTTCCAAACTCATTTTAAGTAACAACTAATCAACAATTAATAATATAGATATTAATAACTTAAATTAATATAACATAGATAATAATATAATATAATATAAATATAGATGTTTAATACAATATAATATAATACAGTAATATAATTAATATGATGTAGATATTAATAACTAATCAACGAATGATATTAACGCTGTTTGTAAATAACGTATCATCCGCATCAAGGTTCATTCGTGTACGTCAAGTGGACTCGGAGAATATTGGCACAACGAACAAATTTGGACACAAACGAAAAAATGTTGTTCTTCATTTTCGATTTATTCTTTCATGTGGAATCACTTCCTCTTCGCTTGTATTATCAACGCAGGGACACCCTGTATATGCAACGATGTGCGCGAGAAAAGTTTCATTCGCGAGTTCATGATGAAATTGTCCTCGCCGCGCTGAAACGTGTCAGTTGGCCGTGAAACGAGCTCGTTTCCTCGCTGGAAAAGTCCCGGCGACGAGAGAGAAGCTGGACGCCACTCATTGTCAGATTCGGAGAACTATATCCTTCACGAACCAAGCTTAATGCTCGACTCACCACCGAATCACTGTTATCCCAGAGCTAATTGTAAGATCTAGTGTAACTTCGGTTCGACGAATTCTCCGAGTTTGCAACGCGTAAATTTTGGATTTTGGAGGGAGATTTAAAAATGAGAGAGAAATTCTGCACTCGGAAATTGATCCTCTTGCCAAGATCGTGTTCACCTTTCTCCAAATTAAACTCACCTTGTTGTTGGAAATCAAACTCGCCTCAAAAAGTCATTTTTTTGTAATAAAACTTTTCTTTCGGAGTAAGAGTGAATACGATCTGAAAAAGGGTGAGTTTGATGTGAGAAAAAGGGTGAAAATTTCATTTGCAACAAGGGAAACCTGTAATGTTATGCCACTTGTTGAACCAGTCAAGTTTCGTTATCGAATTGGCTCATTCTACGAGGCGTAAATGAGATTCAGAACTGTATTCAGAATCGTTGAACAACACGGCAGCGTGCGAGCGGTTACATTGTGTCACGAGCGGTCGTAAAAGCGACGAGAAGACGAGAGAAGCCGAGAAGAAGAAGAAGAAGAAGCTGGAAAAAGCGCGTGGCTTTTCACCGCGAACGGCTTCGTTACCGAGCGCTCTTTTTACCTTCTCTACTAGACCGATTCTCGCTACGAACGCCACGGCTCTAAGGAAGGTTAAAGACCTTATCGAACCAGTTTCGATCGGAGAAAATACTCGCCGCGGCGCGGAGACGAACGTTCGCGTGCGCGGATATACAGAACTTCTTCTCCGTGACTCTAACCGATCGGTCGGAATCTGCTCTCGGCCGACCATACCCGATAACTCGCGCGCGTTCCACGCTCTATTTTGCTGGCCGCGGCGACCGGTTGCCCCGCGTCGAGTCTTCCTTACTAGGCAAGTTACCACGCGCGGCTGCATTTTCCGCGTCTATCCTTCTGCCATTTCGTAACCGCCGCGTTCTTTAGCCATTTTAGTGCCGTGCAGCGCGATCGCGCTCTTCAGATTCACGTGTCGAATAGTGCGACGCGATGCTCGTTGTACACGTGGAACGAAAAGTTTGTCCTGTTTTGATTATCATAGATGAATTCTACACCTTCGATTTGATGGAAATACGCGCAAAGAAAAATTGTGCCGCAAAGTTGACTTTGACTTTGAATTTCAAGGTCGAAAAAAATTTTCTATCTTCTTTTGCATTATTGTATTCCACTTAGCACGAAGGTAGAAGGCTTTTCAAAGAACCATAGGTCGCAACCTAATTTCTTTGAAGAGAGTTTCTGGAACGTATATATTACGTAATATGGGCCCCTCGATGGGGCCCCTGATGGTCGTCATAAATCCATATTCATAAAATGAATATGACTAAAAGACTTTGAACATCACAATTAGACAATATTATGAGATATATGATGTATAATGTATATAACCATATTTCTGGAATGAAAATTCTTTCGAAAATGAAATGGAGTAAAATAAAATGAATATCGTCAAATGAACATCATAGCTAACTAAATAATATTACGAAATATATAATATACAATATAAGTACCCTAAATCCAACCTAAACCATATTTCTTATTATTTTGTGTACCAGTCGAAAGAGATACGAAAACAAAAAAATGCTATTCAACAATTCTAGATTTCAATTAAAACATTATACACTGTGTTGCAAAAATTAAGTATGCCATATCTATCATTAAATCTGGCGTGGCAGTCAACTGGCGTTTTTATAAGAAAATTTGAAAAATGACAACAACATAACGGCAACAATTGTACGCAGTTCCATTCCCGTCGATCCTTCGAGAAACAAATGGCGCGCCGTTCAAAAAGATGGCACAGCGGCGTTCTTAGTGCCGAACTTAGGTTAACTTTCTGACGATTCTATCCTTGATCACGATCGATAAATTTCTCGACTTCCAAGAACCAAGCTCGCCGGGAAACGAGCGAGTGGGCGGGTGAAACGAGCGGCTAATCACCAGATGAACAAGCTCTCTGGGAGCTGGAAACGAACGGCTCCCGATAATCGGTGATTTCGTTATGGTCCGTCGTCGTCGGCTTATCCGTCGTTCTCCGTGCCGTGTTTCAGTCCCTGACATTTTCAAAGCGGCTCTTTCACTCTCTTTCCCCTCTTCCCATGCCTGTTAGGTTAGGTTAGGACGCCTAAACCAGGTCGAGCCGATGTAACTCTTCTCCTCTCCGTTTCCTGTCCAACTACTAATACATGTAATACAATCGGTAATACAGTTCGGGAAGGCACGCCTGCCGGAAGGCAGCGAACGAGCAGTGAAACGAAAACCAGTCGCGTTTTGTTCCATCAACACGTTTGTGAATCCGTGCATGATTCCTGCACGTTGAAACGTGCAAGATATCAACCAGAGACCATTTAGAACCACCGTTTCTGGCCGGTGGCTCACGCTCGTCATTTTTCATCTGTTCAATTAGTCGGCCGACTGAGTGAGTCACGTTGACTTAACCTTCTCACTTCTCTCGTTGCACCGGGCAATTCGCATTCGAAGAAGAATTCGAAAAAGAAAAGACGCGAATTCCTTCGTTTCTCGTTATCTACATGTACCTAACCTAACATCTTTTTTCTTTTTTTTTACGTGGAGGAAATCTTCATAAGACACCTGAGTCTTTTGAAGGGAAGACCCCCAGGTAGTGTCGGATTCTTACCGACTAAAACCTCCACGATGGCCGTCCTCCGCACGTTGAGAGAGTTCCGGGACCTGTTGTCCTAAAGGACAATGTCTTTTTTTTTTCGCCCGAACAGAGGGCTCGAACCCTGAACCCTCAGATTAAGAGTCTGATGCTCTACCGACTGAGCTATCCCAACCTATAACCTAACCTAACCTAACCTAATCTATGCGTCAGCGTAGAATGAAAATTCGCGCGCGAATGGCGAATGGCGAAATGGAAGGAAATTTTTCGAATATATTTTTCACGCGATGGCGTGACCGGAGATCGATGGAAGGCAGGATTTAACCGGCTTGTTTCCTGCCTGTTGCAGCAGCCCACAGCGGCGTGTAATGCGTAAATGTCGGGCTAGACGCGCGACCGCCGTGAAAGAAACGCGAGAAAAAAGCGAAAAAGGTGCTAATGGCGTTCCAGCAGAGGAATTGCGCAACTCATTGTCCGTGCGCGAGCGTTGAACAAGATGAGAAACTGATTTCTATTTTCTTTTTTTTCTTTCCATAGAGAGAGACGTCGTTCAAGCCGCTCGCAATCTTTCCGATTGGGTCCCGAAGTAAGTGTGTACAGTGAAGACCATGTCGATAACAACGAGGACCATGTCGATAACAATGAAAAATTGTCGATAATTTAATCTGACACAATTTCCTTAAAAAAAAAAAAAGAAAAAAGAAAAAAGGGACACGTAAGTTTCATATTAAGCGTAAAACCTTCTACTTTTCGAAGATGATCTAATAAATCTTTGAAAATTGTAAAAATTCAAACGCAAAAATTCTTGAAGATTGAAGTTTTCTCTTAAAATTCGCTACGATTTTTTTTTTTCATTGCTTCGTTAAACTTTGAACATTGAAGGATCAAACGATAAAAATATTTCGTCGTTTAATCCTAGCGCTCAAAGTTCGATAACATGGAAAAAAAATCAAGTATAACAAGTTTGAAGGGGTCGTTGTCAAAATAATGGATCTAGTTAGAAAAAAATTGTTTCGATGCTCGTAAACACGTTTGAACTTTGACAATTTTCACTGTTCCATCCGCTGCACGATGTAAAATCATCATTTAAAAAAAAAAAAGAATGTCAAAGCAGAGGCTCCACATTTTTAAATGGATCAAGTGGATCGTTTTCGTTTTTACGAAATTACGTCAGTTTCAATTATCAACAATTTTTCATTGCCATTGGTACAGTTATGGCTGTATGCAACCCGATACTACATATCGTGAAAAATGTTCAAATACTAGTTCGCTGCAACAGTCATTTCACTGCTTTTATTTTCTAGCCGTTTCATCGTAAACGAACAACTCCGATATTTCTGTGACTAACGGCGTTAAATTTCCCCCCGCTCTGTGCTCGCGATTGAAAGGAATAATGCTCTTCCGGAAGACGTCTCTCGTTCTCTTTCACCGTCGACAACACCGGAGAGCCTTCAATGCCCCCGTCAAATTTCTCACAATCCATACGAAAGCCACACGAAAAAAAAAAAGAAAATCCTGTACTACGTACTTTCGACAGGCGTCGTACCGAGCGGAAGTCATCTTGCTGCATAATGAGAACGAGAAACGAATGCATAATATAGAATGATCAGACACATCAACGCGTGAATGATCCAACGACGGACACACAACGACGCTTAATTGCTCCCGTTTAATCGTTACTATTCGTTACCGAGTATCTACCTACAAACCATACGAGCACGTCACGTGCCTGCAACCTTGCGTCTTTTTTTTTAATAGCTACACGGCCAGTAGTGTTAGACTGTGGTTGATGCAACAGATGCATGCTCCGAATGCATATCTC
This sequence comes from Lepidotrigona ventralis hoosana, assembly GCA_002806875.1. Taxonomy (NCBI): domain Eukaryota; kingdom Metazoa; phylum Arthropoda; class Insecta; order Hymenoptera; family Apidae; genus Lepidotrigona; species Lepidotrigona ventralis. The sequence continues at coordinate 1,692 of NIPQ01049725.1, read as the reverse complement.
GCAGAGGTATGCAGAGACTATTAGGGATGAGTCACCGGTTTCCTCTTTTTCTTCTTTCACAGGCAACAGCACTTGAAGAATCTTAAAATTCTTCGTGGCGAAAAAGCTTCTTTTGTCTAATCGTGCGGCAAATGTGTCGCGTGTCTCATCTCGAAAACGAGGCACAGCATAAATAGAAACGAAGAGAGATCTCTTTCGACCATCGGGAGATTTCGTCCCGGTTTTTTCCTCTTTCGAGCGTGGGTGACCGTTTGTACAAGTCGAGGCGACTTAGGTACCTGCAGCCTGCTCGCGCAAACCGGTCCTAAGGAAACGCGGCAGAAGCGGAATGCAGCGGGAAAGCTCGCTCGGAACGAAGTCAATGAGAAAATGGGGAGCAGGAAGGAGTCGAGCCGATTCGTCGCCAGCCATTTCTCAACCGCACGAACGTAGGATTATCTTGCCGAAGTATAGCGAAGTATATAGAGAAAAGAAGGAGAGGGGAACAGTCAATGGTTCATTCAAGACGTTTCTTTCCGCCAGCGAGCTTTCAATAAACTGGCAGCCCCTTTGTCAGATACCACCGATATCTTTGCCGCGACCGGTACGACGATCGGCAGACAGCCACAATATAACTCGTCGGCAGTTTATATTCTTCTGGCCAAGGGAAATATAGCTCGAGGAAGTGAAACGCTGAACTCTCTTTTTTTTTTATACGGTTGACAAAAGCAAATCTTCAAAGCACGAGGATTCGAGATATCGAGCGACTGCTTCTCGCTTCAAACGTGGCTGTTATCAAACTGCTAATGGGATCCGAGCTGGCAATAGTTGACGCCAGCGTCCATCTATTTTCAGCGATCTCTTCATCGGATGCTGCGATGCATTTCTTCGTTCGTTCGTTCGTTCGTTCAGATCGAGCGAGTTCAAAGAGCGAGATTCCACAGGCCAGAGTGTGGATATTTCGATCGATCGCAAGTGCTTTTCATCTTCTCTCAGTCCTTTGAGATAACCGAAATCGGTTTCTCGGCGCCACTCGTTGAAGANAATAAATTTTTTTTTTTTTTTTTTTTTTTTTTTTCATTAGGTGGACATACATACACGTTACGAAAGTCGAAGTCAAAAGAGTGCAGAAGAACACGTTGCATTACGCTCGGCCGAAGAATACGTTACCGATAATGATCGTTATTATGCATGAGAATTTCTCACTCACTCCGCCATAGCGCTTCGCAATAACAGCCCAATAACGCAACAACAATGTGGATGCATAATGAGCTGGCGTTGCATGTGCAAGGGAAACCATAAACATTGTTCGCCTGTGACGAAACAGCTGAACGAATTCACTCTTGAGGAGACTAATCGTACGGGTGGAAGAATGTTCGTTGACAGCGAGTATCAAAAGAGAATATTAAATAAAATGGGCCGAATGTCTCGATCTGCAGTGCTTCTACGTACCGGCATTTTGCATATACCTATCTTACCATAAGGGATCATTTGACCCCTTATAAATAAACGTTGATTTTTAGGAAGAAATTCTTAATTTATTAAAGGAAATAATTTGCAACATAACTTCTGATTTCTAATGAAATGCTCAAACATATATTTTTATTTAAAGTAAATTTCGAAAAGGGGTCACTTGATGACAAACCAGGCTAGGTTTAGGTTAGGTTTAAGTTACCCCTTATGAATAAACGTTGATTTTTAGGAAGAAATTCT
>NIPQ01049721.1:0-10151 GCA_002806875.1 Lepidotrigona ventralis hoosana | reverse complement strand
TCAAAAAAAAAAAAAAAAAAAAACAAAAAAAAAAGAAAAAGAAGAAAAAAAGAAAAAAGGGCGATCGTGTTTTACGTTGAAGCGCTCGCGTACAATTTCCACGCCAGCTGAAAATCCGAAAGAAAACGAATCACGCTAAATCTTCTTCGGAAGGGTGGACAGGGTGAGGGGGTTGTGGAGATGGAAGTTGTAGAGTCTGGCTTGACGTGCGCTCTCTTGTTTACTTCAAACTAAATTACGACGCGTAAAGGGATTTTCTTTAGTCGGCGGGGCGCGACGTGGATAGCAGACGAGGCGAAACGTTTGAAATTCAAGCGGCCGTGTCATAACCTTCTCTTAACGCGAAGCTGTTCAAACGGATAGAAACGCGTTCGAGCAGCGCGCACAAAGAAATATATTAAACGATTCGAGAGCGGATCCTGCGACTGCGCCTCCATTATCAGCAAGCCGAGTGCCTTATTTCGCAAGCGTGATATGCATTTCGCTTTCGTGGAAAACCGAGAAGAACTGAGAGAAGGTGCCGCGAGGTGGAAGAGACAAACCAGACCGAAACAAACAAGGAGCAGCCTGCCTCTCGAAGGATCGCGTTATTTCGCAGAGACGGAGAGGAGAAGTTTTCATCAGGCTCTCGTTCAGCGTTTGCTGCGAGGCCATTTCCGCGCGTAAGTTAACATAATGTAAAAAGTTTTCTCCAACCAGGCGTCGGTTGATGAAGCACCTGCCGAAGCGACACAAAAAATACACGCTATATAATACAGGAGAAGATAGAGCCCCCCTGTCGTCTGATCGTTCGACAAACGATTCGAGAGGATTCCGCGCGCGACGCGACAGCCGCATCAAAGAAACGCCAACGTTTTATGAACTTAACCCGAGACCGGGACGAAACGTTGACAGGACTCGTTACTCTTTGAACTTGGCCGGAAGCTCGGCCCGATCCCGTGCAACCGACGCCACTGTTATTAGACGGTATCCTCCGCTCACTTTGTGCCACTTGGAGGAAAAAACTAGCTGCTGCATCTCGTCCAAAGCTCGTGCAAAGTAGCGCGTCCGGTTTGTGGTATTCGTCGACTTTGCAACCGTGTGATCCTTGCTCGAACCTCTGACCTCCGCTCCGACGAGCAGCGGGGAAAAAAAGAAGGAAGTTTCCGAGTTGGAAGGAAGAACTCCCTTGGATTTTCGTCGACGGGAACAGCGACGAGGTATTGAAAAATGTTCAACGAAACGTCGTTGTTTCTGTCGTGTCCTCGAGTCTCATGTCACGGACGGAGAGAACGAACAGCGACTAATTTCTTGAAATAGTTTTCCAATCGACACGAACCACCGATCATTTGATTTACAATCAAATGATCGGTCATGAAATAAACATTGTTTCTCTTTTGAAAGAAATACAGATTTTCAATTTACTCTAAGGAAATAATGCTCAACATAACGTTTAAATGATAACAACATAATCGTATATTTTCATTTTTATACTTAACGCAAACAGAAAATGATAGGAGCATAATTTATTTCATTTGAAAATAGACGAAGGATGTTTTAGTTTTGTTAATTGCATTTCTTTGCAGATGATGGGTTTCTTCTTTCACACTTTCCACAGATATATTTTTTATAAATTATATAAGATTTAGTTATTTTATTGTCTTATTTGGCATGTCTTTTGCGAGACGTGGGTCATTTGATGTTCCTTATACGTTTTCTTTTTTTTCTTGGGACAATTTTTGTTATAATAAGTTCGTTGTAAGCTCTTCTACTCGTTGAAATAAAAATTTTTGTCTTGATATACATTTTGTTATTAAGAACTTAAAAGCGAACCTTACGCATCGAGTTCTCACTGATCAAATCAAAGATGTTGAAGAAAATTTGGAAATGCGATTTATAAAATTGATTTTACGCTATACTTCCTTTCCATTTGACGACGCGGAATTATTGTTTCAAATATTCGCTTTATATTCTACAGTATCATAATTTTTTCCCTTGATTCCTTCGTTTGATTTGTGAAATTGTCATCGAGAAACATGCCGTATCATTCTTCCTCGCTTCTGCAAGTTTCAATAATTTCCTTTTGTTACTCCGAATAGTTCAACTAATGTCATTCTTTTTTTAAAAAACTTTATCATCAGTGATGCATTTATAGCTGTTCAGATTTTGGTTGAGTTCAGAACTAAGGTTCCAAGCAAAGAACTGTATGAAAAGATGTAAATTTGCAAACAAGTCGGACGATAAACTTTTCTCAATAAAAAAAAAGGAGCGAAAAGAAAACGAAAAATTGAAAATTAATTATTCAGATAATATAAGAATTTTCATACAGTTAAACAGATTTTAAATTAAATTTTGGAAACCGATCATTTGATACGGTTAGTATTAAAGTTGACGTAGACGCTTCCGCTTTTGGACGGGACGCGCCACGGGGGTGAAAAATCGCGACGAATATCAGAGAATATCTACGAACTTTCGGGAAAATTCGGGAGGGAAACGAATGGGAGATGAATATATCGAATTAGAATCGATCTATAATCAGACTGTTGTAAAGCCACGACTACGTCTTACAACCTCACAGTATCGTGAGTGAAGATTTTTCTCGATGAAGTCACTGTTTAAGTCGAACGATTAAAATCGACGTTTCCAGGCTACAGTTCGGCAGGAATTTGAAATTTCAATTGAAATTTCAATTGAAATTTCAACAGCCTGAAATTTGAAACGTGAGGTGAGATTCCTCGAGCGTTTCGGGTTTCGATTCGTTTCGATTAGTCGGCGTAATTGAGCGCAATTAAACGTGTCGTTTATTTTAAAAAAAATAACGCGTTCCGCGACGTGAGTTATCGTGGCCGGGGCCATGAGAGCATGCCGAGCAAAATTACGCGTTCGATGTAATATTCCCGATAGAGGAGAAGCTGGGAGGGGAAAGGGGACAGAGAAGACGTTCCATTTTCCGCGTTCCCGTTCCGACTAACGAGCGAGGCGAAGGGCGTTCCGGACGCGATTTCTTCGTCGTTTTTCGTTTCACGGACCACGGCATTCTATTCCCAGACAGGATATAGATCACGGTATTTAACCAACTTCCCCGGGCAAATGCAAATAAATAGAAAAGTACGGGCAGACTCGGTCGTGCCCCAGAAAGTATCGGCGAGACTCGTCGGGAGATCAAGCGAGAAACGGGAAAACAACGAAAAAGAACGGTACGACTTAGTGTTAGGTAGGAAAGAAGAAGAGAAGTGCGCGCGGTAACTTCGTGTTTTCTTTCACGCTGTCGTTACGATTAATCCAGTTTCCTCCGTAATTACATCGGCGAACGTGTCTCGACGTCGATGAACTTTCCATTCGTTCGGTTTCGAGGCAAGGATCCCACAGACGGCGAAAAATCGACCCAACGAATCTGGACGAATTGGCTAACGCGAACGAAATGGCACGTCGTTTCTTCCACTCTCACTCTATTTTCTCCACTTGCCTCTCGGTGATCGTGTAAACAAAATTTCGAACGAACCGAACTAGCCTGGAGCCTAAATGTGAGATAGTTTCAGATAGTTTCGAGACCCGTCGGGACGCGATGATCAACTCACCCTCTCGAAAAATAAGAGTAGCACTTTCGACCAAGACGAAGGTCTATCCTCGTCTAGAAATTGAATTTCATCCCCCCTCGTCCCCGCGTAGCCGACCGGCTTGCCAGCGTAAATTAATTTACGCAAATCTTCCGCGGGCATGAATTTTTTCAGCACTAATTTCCCCAGAAGCTAGCGCCACTCCACCACGGGATGCAGTGGCACGGCCTTGGCAAACCGTTACCACGGTAATTACCTTCCTACCTTCGTTCTGCCTGGCCTTTTTGTCTCATAACCAAGTAACTATCTTAATTGCTTTCGCTTTTCTGACTCTGGATACGTCTCTACGCTCACGCCCGCCTCCGCCACTCTTCCAATCCTCCCTCGTTTTGCCTTTTACCGCCCCTTAATTCACCATCCCCATGTTCCCTTTGGTATCGTTGCTCACCCCATTTACAGGTTATGCGGTTTCGTTTAAACTCGCTCGTTCTCGTTTCTCTCCTCTTTCTCTCTGTCTTTCTCTTTCTCTCTGAACAATTTTGGCAATTGTTCTTCAAAGACGGAGGACCTCCGAAGGATTTCCAGTTAATTTTTCCAATGGAGGATCTCTCGGTCCTTCGTCCCCGTTCGCAGACAATAATACCCGATCGGTCGTGCGACACGGCTGCGTGACAATCCTCTCGAGAAAATATCGAACGGAACCGGTCGTTCCGCCAATTTTCACGCTGTTGCCCGCCACTGCGTTCCCCGGCACCTCGTTATTCCGCTTAGAAAAATCTCCTCAATGGAGCACCGACGCGACACAGGGGGGTGACGAGCTCGATAATTGTCGCGCGTCTAAATTTCTTATCGGAACAGGCATTATAGCATCCTGTTCTTCTTCTTCATGATGCTAGTCGGAGTAGAATTTTAAATCTAAACTAAATTTAAAATCGAATTAATCACTCGAGCGCAGAATTCGTATCGGCCGGAGTGCAAAAAATACACAGAAGTGCAAAAAATACAAGAAGAAATTGAGAGAAGGAATGCGAGAATTCCGCGTTACATTTTACGAAACTGTCGACCAAATCTCTAAACACTATGATCGTCTTTAAAAATTAATCGACATTCTACGGTACGAGATTACGTAGTTAATGTATCGTCGGACATGTGGCTGTAGAACAGGGAGGACACGGTGCGTAACGTGCGTAACGACGTTGCATCACGTGGTTACGTATGCAAATGAACTCCTGGTAAAGGAGCGGAGGTACGCGTTCTCGTCACGATGAAAGCCGCGGAGAACGAGCAAGATTTTTCGTAACTCTTTTTTCCCAAGCGGCGCTTGGAGTCGTTGGCCTGGCTCTGTCTAAAGCGATCTCGTGGCTCCAACCGAGTGTGGCTTCGTCGACGCGGCGCGTAACGCCACGTTGCCGGAATGTCATTATTTCAGCGGGAGCTGTTTGTTACCAGCCGACTCGCAACCGACCCGGCTTCTTCACGCCGAAGTGTTTACCCGAAACTCCACCGACGTGAGTCGAGAAACCGAGTGTCAAGCTCCCCCTCTCCCTCCCTGCGCCCTTTGGATGATTCTTCAGAAATTCCTCTCCCCCGGTGGCCGAGAATTCGTTAAAGTTGTCGCGAGCCTCGGCCCGTGATACTCGCAGGCCGAGAGAAAGAGAGAGAGAGAGAGAGAGAGAGAGTTTGCAGGCAAGTGTGTTTTTCCGCCCTCGCTCCCCGCCTCCCGCTTTGCCACTCTTTACGCCGCCGGTACGTACACTCGGTATCTCGAGCAGTGCCACCGCAAAATTGGACCGAGCATTCTGAAACCCCTCTTCGGGGTATCGGAGTAGTTCGCCAATCTGACCGTGCACGTTGCGCTCACGTCTCCCCGGAATTCAGCATTTACCGCATCTTGGGGAAATGGCGAGCCACTTCATTGACGCCCCGACGCCGTTACTTCGTGTTTAGAGGACGCTTATCGTTAAATATCTTTATTTGTTAAAATTGGAATTTCGGGAGTTTCGTCTGCTGAAACAGCAGGGACAGAAGGTCGAGTGCTTGAGATCAGAAGGGTGCCATTTCCCCAATTACCCGAACTATGAAACAAGCTCTAGAGAAGAATATTTCTCTAGTTTTAAAGTAAGTGGAATAGAGGAGTGAAACTAGTGAAACACGTCCAACGAAAAACGGCCAATTTGGATCTGCATCAGATCTTTTAAAATTAATTCCATTAACTAAGAAAATTAACCCTTAACTAAAACTGCCTGTTCAAAGGGAGAAGGCAAGTTATTATTGTGAATTAGAATCGCTCCAATACATTTAAATATGTTTTTATTCTCCCAGAATGATAAGCATTCCTATGTTAACACGATAGTAAAATCAACGATCCCGATGGTATATTTACAAAGTAAATCCATCGATCGATACCAGTGTAACTGGTATCGAACAATGTTTACGTGGCCCGGTTTCCGGAAGCCGACGAAACTTCCGAACAAACGAATGGACGGCAGGGCTTCCTTAGATCTATGAGCGATTTCCGAATCGCTTCTAACTGCAATAAGTAAACTTCTCCCGGTTTAATTGGCCGCCTGGTCAGGCTGTCTCGTTAATTACCTCCCATTTAATTAGCGTTTACCCTCTTAGAGAGTAACAATGGGCAGGCTCTCGCGCGCTCCGTGTAAATCACTGACTTTGGATGCTCCAACGATTCGATACGCTTCCGTTCTTCGTTCCCATCCACTAACCGGACGGGACGTGTCGCTGCAGAGACTCGATTAGTATGTCCCTTCGTTGGATGCACTTACGTGTCTCTGTCTATCCGGACACTGTTTTATGCAGCAACTCTGTTTACTAAATTCCCATCCCCCCCCTCTCTCTCTCGTTACTTGTCCGCTGCCACTCCATTATTCTTCTCTTTGGACAAGTTCAAAGTTCGACGAATGCGGATTGAACGAGGGTCACTATGAGTGAATATTTATCGCGTTATTAAATACTACGATATTGTCCAAAATCTTTTATTTTTAGGGAATTCGCTCGCGTTGTTGTCGCATTGCTCGAAACGGTATGTAACGAAATTACAAGAGAATTTAATGATAACCAACGAGCCACGCAAACTTGATAAATATAATGCCACGAATTGTTCTTTCTTTTTTTTTTCTGGATACTTCATTTTACAAATGGAAGGGTGAACGCGAACGATGATTAAGAAATGGAATTTCAGCATCAGTTTGCCACGGTTAGACGAATCGAGGATCACGAAGTTTCCTTTAACGGAGTTCCCCTCGATTCCCGAGATTGAAAAACGAAACTGGAATTGCACGGTTCGTGAGATTTCGATAGCCAACGCTCCCGCTAATGGATCATTCGGTAAAAAACAAAACAAATGGAATCGGGCCCTTTCTCGCAGATGGAGGTTGCCACGTTCGAGACGATGCCTTTTCTGTGAGATATACCTCTTAAGGGAAACGTTGGCACGCGGCTTTCACTGGTCGAACAATTTTACACGATAGTCGTTCGACTGACTGAAGAAACAGCCGTATAAATCGCCAGCTTCCTAAATAACCAACTCTTCACTTACTATATTCCTCTTTTACTTTAATATTTCACAGAGAGAAAGAGAAGGAACTCACTTCTCTTCATTTATCTCATTCTATTTTATTCCATTTTTTTCTTCTGTTATTCTACGAGATGGAATATCTCGTTACAAATATTTCCAGACTATCCAATTACGCGTAAATATTAGCGAGGCATTGTTTTACATCCAAACTTCCACAAAATTACCAAAGAATCAGTCTATTCAACGCATCCTATTTCATTCGAAAACAACTGCATCGCATCAACATCCTTCTCGTTTTTATGTTCTCCTTTTTTTTTTTTCTTTTCATTCTGTTTCCATCGTCGATTTGCAGCGCCAATTTCCCGATACTATCTAATTATGTGTAAAAACGAAAACTATCGCCGGATTGGTCAGCTCGGCGTATGACGCAAATATTTTCGATTCACTGATCGATGTCCAACCGCTCCCTTCCCTCTCTCTCTCTCTCTCTCTCTCTCTCTCTATTTTCGTAATATTCGCGCGAACTGCGAGCAATGAAAAATTTTATAAAACGTACAAATTTGATCGTCCTCGTTAGATACGCGAACCGGCTGATATAAATGAGTTCCAGTTTGAAACCGCGATAATTACGGGTCATGGTGCTTGTGTCCGGCGTACGTACGCGATTTCCTATCCCCTTCACTGCCATTTTTCTCGTCCGCGAACGGGCAGCACAGTTGGTAATTACGCGGCGACCAGCGACCAGGGAGAAAGGAGAGGAGGAGACGACAAAAGCGTCGTTTTATCGATAACGAACCGCCGATATCTTGCCTCTGGATTGCACCGGAATGGGATCGTTCAGGAACTACCGCCGTTTGTTGAGATTTCCATCCCCTATGATCGAGTTATCCCGAAAGGGCCACGGTTCGCAGACGTGAAAAAAAGAAAAAAAAACCACAGACGCATTTCCCCTCGTCGACGCGGCGGTTCTAATGGATTTACTCGCGATTTTCGATACAACGGGGACGTTATATCTCTCCCAGGTTGTGTTTCTTTCTTTTTTTTCTTTTTTCTCTCCCCGAGAATTCAAGAACGCATTTCGGCCTGAAACTTGAAGCGACAGTACGGTTTATTTTGCGGCGCGAGGATTATTCTGTTCCTCCTATACGAAACAATCGGCGAGCCACTTCTCGACAGTGCGATTTTTTGGCCAACGAAAAAAAAGTGAAAAAACGCGGAGTATTTTTCCAACCCTTAACCACATCGTTGAAAGTTAATAGAGTCAAATCGTTCAAGAGAAACATGCGTAATTCGAACGAAAAATAACGGGATTTCGGTTTCTCGCATTGTTGCACGAACGCTGTTTACCAGTTATAAATTTTTCAAGTTGCCTTCGTATACAGTGCTTTCAATTGAAACAGTGTAAAACGATTAAAGCGGATTTTATTTCTAAATAAAAAGCAAATGGCTTATCCACTGCCTGTAATTACCTTCTACTTTAGAGATTGGAAATTTCAACAACGAGATTCAACAATGACTTCTGTCGCACATTGACAGTTGTACAATTTTAAAAGTATATTTATCAGTCAATTATTTCAAGCTTCGCGTTACCGAAGTAATCTCGAACAGAACAAACGATCAGCGTTCCAATTAATTTACCGGCAATCTCGTTACTCTTCCAGAGAGATCGTGTGAACGTCGTATCACTCATTCTTGACGGGACTGAAATAATATTTGGATCCAACACTTGAACACAGCTACACAGTTGTGAACAATTCTTGCTCGAGAGATTAGGAATTAATTCGAGTTGGCTCCGGGGAAACGGAATTATTATTTTATTATATGAAATTCACTCTGGGATCGCGCGATTGTTTTTACGTGTAATCGAGTCCCGATCATCGATCGGCCACGCAAATTGGGATAAACATTCCAGGTGAACGAAGACAATGTTCCGCGTCGCGTGAAACGGGGAATCAGTTTGAGACTTCGACGAACCCGCTGTTGGATTTAATGGTAGAGGCAATAGCATAATGAGACAAGAGCGGTCGGTCAAGTGTCGCCTGACCTTTTATGCATTCTTCGCACTAGTAGAGTCAGCGAAAACGAAAATAATTGGCACATTTTTTCGTCGATCACGTGTTCCTCGAGTGGAACAAAAGCAGATATTAATTACTTCGCTAATTAACATTCGTTGCGCGTGTTATTAAACTTCGACTTGGTTCTCTCGAAACCAGGTTAAAATTACATTTGCATAACCCTGGCACGTGGGAAGTAACTACCGCGGTTTTGTTTAAAAATCGGACCTCTCTTGTTCCTACTATAATTGCGTTTACATGACTAGTCTGAATTGCCAGTGTTAACGGAGCGCGAGTGTTCGTGGAACCAAATTACGCGAACCAAGTCTCACGTTTCTCAAAAATGTTCGACGAAAATTGAAACCAGAAGAAAGGTATTTCGGTATTTCGATTGACTGCCGCGTTCGAATGGATCCCAACTGTATATATAATTTTGATATAATTATACAATAATTTCACGGGAAATTGAAAGTAGAGAATGAAAATGGACAGGATGCGCGTGGCACGCGAGATAAAGTGCTAATATTTAACGTCGAATGGATCCCAACTGTATATATAATTTTGATATAATTATACAATAATTTCACGGGAAATTGAAAGTAGAGAATGAAAATGGACAGGATGCGCGTGGCACGCGAGATAAAGTGCTAATATTTAACGTGGGGACGCAAATCCCTATTTAAGTTTCATTGCTTTGGCCACGTCCGCAGCAATATGAATTTGCATAAGCAGTCTAGTTATAAATCTTCGTAACTAATAACCTGCCTACGTTGATATATTTCCGTTAGTGGGGACGCAAATCCCTATTTAAGTTTCATTGCTTTGGCCACGTCCGCAGCAATATGAATTTGCATAAGCAGTCTAGTTATAAATCTTCGTAACTAATAACCTGCCTACGTTGATATATTTCCGTTAGATACGCGAAAGAATTTAATTCTCTCTGGCCGATACGAAACGAAGTAGATTTCATATTGAAAAACTGTCACCGTCGTCGCTTCTGAAAAGAAGAGGAACATCACGATTCGA
>NIPQ01049698.1:0-10168 GCA_002806875.1 Lepidotrigona ventralis hoosana | reverse complement strand
TCTGCGAGCTCGCTTCTCGTCGCTTCTCGTCGCTTCTCGCCGTTTTCTACGCCTCTCTCTTCGACCAACGGGACGGTTTTATCTGTCTCTCTGGCAAGTCGACCGGTCTTCGTCCGACCCGGTCACTTCGTCTCTGTCGTAACACCGGGTTCTCTCCGTATCACTGGCAGTTACACTCTCCCACTATGTCGTTCGACAGAGAGAGCTCCTCTCGCAGTTCGCGCCGCAGCGGCGTACGGCATACGCATGCACGTATCGTCATAGTCATCGCGCACTTTCCTCGACTTTCGTCGTCGTCTTCGCCTTCGATGGACGGTGTCACGCGGAGTCACGCGGAGTCACGCGGATTCGCGCGCCACCGCTCGATTTTTCAACACCCACTCCTCCTCGAGCAACGCTCGAGTTCGAAGCGCGAACGACGCTTCGGGCGGAAAATCGTTTCTTGCGTTTTTTCTTTTTTTTTTTCTTTTTGTTTTCTTTTACTCGCCAATCGGACGCCAGTAAATCTGAAAGTAAATCCTCGTGGAAAAGTTATTTTACCAAGTTATTNAATCCTCGTGGAAAAGTTATTTTACCAAGTTATTATTTTAAAACGAAGATCGGCGACGAATCGTCGAAAGAAAAATCCCGAACGAGTAATCTTTCGTGGCATTTTTATTTGCGAGTCAGTCTTGTCCGACTTGATAAGTAATTGAAACCCCTTAAAAAAGAAAGAGAGAGAGAGAGAGAAAGAACAATGATAAAATATTGAAACACATCGTCGCGCACGACGACGACGTCAAAATTCTTTAGACGATTAACCAGCAACGGCGATGCTAAAATAAACTCTTCAGTCACGGTTTAGCAGATACAAAGCGATTCTGCCATCGTTCAGATAATTACCTCCGTTAGAAAGTAAAGCGATATCTCTGGCGTATTCAACGATTACAAAACTGCGCGCGTCTCTGTGCATGCAAATGAAGCCAGAGGCCGCGGGATGAAAGCGCGGCCGGTGAAGAAAGACGCTGGGCTTTTTTTAACTCTCGCAGCCACCCTGTCCCGCGATTTTTCCTTTCGCGAGGAGACGCGAGGCTCGATACGAAACGACATCACTGCAGCCCGCTCTCTTCTCCGCTTGGTTACGTCTAAATCATTATCCGTCCTCTCTTCCCCCCTTTACGTAACGCGTAACGATCGCCACGAATCGTCCGCGTTGTCGTCCTCTGTTCGTAGCATTGCAAACTGTCACCTCGTTCCACCTAAGCGGCATGCAAATTGCCCGAGAGAGGCAATGTTCCACGATGGTAACGCGAGCCAGTTATTATCCTCCTTTGGCGGGCGTCTATCGGTTTGTTACATTGTTGTAACTAGCCTATCGTGACACGGTATAAACGCTGGCGAACGTGTACGCGTCGTCATTGTCGACTTTCCTCGATGTGTCGTCGTCGTCTCAAACGGTTAGTTATGCTCAAGCGTCGCGATAACCGGAGCGTTATGAAAAGTACAAACAACGTGCTCGCCTCTTCAGTTTAACGTCGGGATAACAACTTTGCGATTTTCGCAAAATCGAGATCTCGACGTGCCATGCTGTTTCTCCCTTTTTCTTTTCGCCTTTTTAGAAACGGGAGATGATAACGCGTGTAATAAAGTTCGTCTGCTGAAATATGCTCGAACGGTCGTCGTCGGTGGTTGAATTTGAATTTCGAAGATGGCGAAGAGAGATTCAGAGTATCGGGCGATATATAAAGGAGGGTTGGCGAGAAGAGGGAATGAGAACGTAGACGCGTACACGTACGTGCAAGGGCCGGCCGATGCAGGTCAGTCGGTCAGAGCTGAAATTTTCAGGATAAACAGCTGCGGTGATTGCGTTTTTCAAAATTCATATCTCAATCCATTTTCACCGCGTAAATGTCAAGCATCGCGCGCTCTTTCAAACGGCTAGGGTCGGCCCCTCTGTCCTCTCCGAGAAGAAGACTCCTTCTTTTTTTCTTGTCTGTAAAAGTTACAATCGTGCACCCACCAAACGTACTCGCACCCTTTATATTTCTTTCCCCGAGCCGGTTCATCTCGATCCGGAAGACGTTCGCGTTACACGAACTCGAGCCAACTGCTTCTATTTCTACTCGAACTTCCACTCTATTTCGACTGTCACGGTTGTTGTCGGTTCGAATCGCGAGCGCGCACCCCCTATCGCGTGCCCGTGGCTTCTTCTTTGTGTTCTAAAAATTTCCGTGTCTACGCTCGGCGCGCGACGAGCCTCGCCGTGTTGACGTATTAACGAGACGGAAAAACTAGCCGGGGAAAACACGTAGGCGCGTTGAAAACAACGCGGATAAACATCGCGCGTGAGAGCACGATATAATCCTTTCGTCAAACGTGTACGACCGACACGGCTCTCTCTTTCTTTCTCTCTCTCTCTTTGAACTGGTCTATTTCCTAGCTTTTAATGAGTTTTACAATTTCACTGGAAAGTCACACACGCGTGACGTATGAAACCCACTGGAAAAATTTTTGTAATATTGCATGGCGACGATCAAGTTGTTCCATGTAGTATTTAAAAGTTGAAATGTTCTGTTGAGAGACAAGACGTGGATGAACTCCGAGGAAGGTGTTAAAAGAGGCACAAAGAGTTAAAAAGCAAGTGCTAATAACCTATTTTATACACGGTGTGTAGTATATGGTGGCGTGTAAAATGGTAGAGTGTGACATATGGCTGACACGATTCTCCGTGGTCGGACAACGTCGCGAGACTTCCGGATATGAAAACTACTACATAGCTACTACAAGATTGACCCGTTGTCGTTCCTCCTCCGGCGTGATTACCAAGTCCGTGCGAGTTATTTTGAGATAATCAATAGAAGCACCTTTGTTCTCACCCACCCCTGTACAAGTCGGACATTTACCCGATTCATTCGTGTTATTTTCTTGTTTGCGAAATAACACGATCGATCGCCGCGTTTCCGAGAATCTCCGTTTTCTNTCCGTTTTTTTTTTTTTTTTTTTTTTTTTTTTTTTTTTTTTTCGTTTACCGAACTATTGCTAAAAATATATCCCACCCGACGTTGTTGAACGATCAATTCTCGTTCCTGCCCGTTGCTTGATACTCGACGTGGTGACACGTACAAGCCGGTGGAAATTGGAAAATCGGCTCGCAATTGTATAATGTTTTACGGTTAATTATCGGAAATGATATCAGCGTTCGTAAAATTGCAAGGTGTTTAATTATCGAAGATGTTCCATCGTTCTGTAATCCGTCGAAATATTCTGAAATGCATTAGATTCCATCAGTGCAATCGTATTTCGGGTTCCTTGTACGCGTTTTCACGTGAAGTAGTAGATTTTTGAAGTGAATACAGACTACCGTGCACAGACATGCTTGAATCGATGCCTATGCTAACACTGCTATTTTTCGCGAGTCTCACATCTGCAACGGGCAAATTAATTAGCCAATAAAATAAAAGTAAATCGAACATAAAATAACATAGTAATAACATAATAAAAAGTAAAAATATTATCCAGATAAGATACATATCGGATTGTAATCTTAGTCTCCCGACAGCAAAGTGTTAAACTGTTATAGTTTCGCGCGATATTTTTCTCGTTGACACGTCATACTTTTCTCATCTCGGGACAATTATTTTTGTAATTTTTTTTTTTTATGTTTAAATAGCGCATGAAAGATTCCAGGGTGGAAAAGTAGATATAAGTAGATATAACTTTCGGACAGACGTCGTCAGTAAAATAATTGTTTAGTTTCTACTTTTATTATCACATTCCACGCTTAAAATATCTGCGCTCGGACGTTAGCTAGACGATATAATAAAACGGACAAAAGCAAACATCGTTTTATATACTGTTTTTTCTCTCTTTCTCTCTCTCTTTCTCTCTTTTTTTTTATCGTCAAAACCGTGTAATCTCCTTATACGAATAACTGGAATTCTTTTCGATCCTTCCATTTCGTCATACGTAAATCCTTTTTTCTGAAAGGTGCAATTTCAAACGTGATTTTCTGTGTTTCTGTGTTTTTCTTTCTCTCTCTCTCTCTCTCTCTTTCTGTTTCTCCTTCGTGCTCGATTGATATCAAATGCAAGTTCGAACGAAACGAAAGCGTCATAGCGAGCGTAAAATATTATCCTTGCTGAGAATATGGAAAGAAATTTCCGCGCGAAAGAAAACAATAAACATGCCGGATACACCTTACAGGTTCACAAGCGAATCGTAAACGCGGCATTACGCAATGGAATATCGATACGATTGCGAATATATGAGGACTTGGTGCGTTCTGAGCATGTTCAGACTTCCCAAGGAAAAGGAACGTATGGTAACGATAAAATCGAAGAAAACGTTAACACTTTTTTTTCTCTTCTTTCTATCTCCGATTTTTTGCCTTTCGTTCGTTCCTTCGTTTTTTTCTTTTTTCTCTTTTGTTTTTTTCTTTTCGTTCCTTTTTGCTCGATTCTTTTTATTCTCCGGCGGCACAATGATTCGCATGAAATAAAGCGTGAGCGCGGCTCACGAGCGAAGGCGTAGGCGGGTTAGGTATGCAGATATGTGAGAATCGACTAGTCGTACGTGAACGATCGGCGCAACGTTGATTACAATTTTACATGGGTACCTCATAATGCCACCTGACTCGTTTCTGTGCGCCAATTCGCCGCCAGATAATCCTGACAACTTTATACGATGCCGCATTTCACGGACGCGCAATCGTCCGCTTTGTATTCCGCTTTGCTACTTTCCTACCGTTACGAGATCCGACTTTTATCGTCGACTCATATATTCGCGATTCACGAAGCAGCGAAAAGCCTTCGTGAATATATTATTTCTTGAAACTTTATTAGCACCGCTGTGTTTAAATCGGATTATTATCATTCGGGAAAGTTATACCTGTACGCGAGTAAGATACAAGGACTGTGTACGATATTTCGTTCAACATTGGCTAACTGTTGGATAATTAANTTTTTTTTTTTTTTTCTTTTTTTTTTTTTTTTTTTTTTATCTGAACGCGAAAAGTGGGATTTTTTAATCTGGTCGTTGAAAATGGTAGATAAGAGCATCTTAATTATTCCGCACGGTTTTTCAGCGTACACGCCAGCAATAAATCGCGTAGTAGCAAGCACGGTGATTCGTTCTCTTGCGTTTAAACGTATACTTCACCTGAGAAGGACTAATAAAGCAGTGCGTTTAATAGACGCATTGCGTGCGCTTGGCATTTTTCCTCGGTGCTGGGTGAAACATCGGTTGGTGGATATGGCGACGCGATGTGATATTCGCAGTCCCAATTTCTATCAGCCAATCCAAGTTTCACTCATAACGTGCTAATTGACTTGCTTTGTGAACGCACTCGGCTTATCCCGCAGCTTGAGTGTTATTTAAGTCGTTAAAACGAACGTTTCGTTTATTACCGTGCTATTTGCAAATTTTCCCGTTCGTGATCCTCTTCGGAACCGCTGTTTGAAGTTCAGGTTAAGTTATAATTAAGTAATAATTAACAGAGTAATGAACTACGTCGCGAAATAGAGATGGAAGTGCTTGTCGATTATTTATTATTTATATCGAAATATTCGCAGCAGCGGCAATTTTGGCGTTCATTGCTGCCTGGCAACGTTATTGACAGGCAAATTAACTCTCTTTTCGTTTATAATTAACAAACATTTCGACCATCGAAATTTCATTTAACTCGCAGCCAAGTCGTCATGGCTTCTGCTTTTCGCTGCACGATGTTTTATTCCAATTATGGAACTAAAACCTCCACCGAGGTGACATCAGTCACGATTATTGATCAATTTGTCTCGTGAAGCAAATGTGCTGCTGCAAAATCAAAAGAAATCTCTTTTCCTTTCCACGCAATAATTGCCCGCATGGTCAAGTACTTTCTTAATCTTCGATGCTAATATTTACCTGTGCAAATGCAAATTTTCAATCTCTTATCAACATTATAAATACGTATCGTTTATTGAGCACACGTCTTTAACACGTTGACTGCCACTGTCAGGTTCTTGATTATTCTGACGAAGTCACAAGAGAATTTCTTAATTTTCGTAATATATGGTACATATTTTTTCTAGTTAGAAACTACTTTTTTAGTTGACGATATTCATTTCGTAATATTGTGTAGTTAGCACATAACGTTCGAAAATCTTTTATTCCATTTATTCGGAACATTTGAAGCACTCCGATCATTAACGACCACCATGGTCTCAGTGGATTTGTCAACGTCTGCCTCGTTTCTCGCGTCAAGACATTCAAAGATGCATTTAATCGCAAACTGCGTGCCATCAGTCAGACAGTTGCCGATAAAGATGCTGCTGATCGAATGAATCCCAATTCCTGCGAAATGAATCACCGACCTATTACCAGTCGTCACGACTGTCGACAACAATAATAACAACAACAATAACACGATCTGGATGACACGGTTGGCCGCGGAGAATCCCAAACAGTCGGGCAACTGGTCCGAGTTGGCTGGCTTTCGCAGCTAGGATCCATCGCCAGGAAAAGTCTTCGTGGAAACTCGGCCCGCTATAAATATATGTGCGCGTTCGATGAATCGACCGCGTGTGCCGCGTTCTTCCAAACAGTTTGCGCGCGGTTATTGCGTGCGCCTGGTCGCCCGACGAATGCGAAATCGCGATGAGGAGGAGACACACGCACGCACGCGCGCGTACGTACACACGCACGCACGCACGATCGACTCGCGAACGATCGGTCGAGAAACGGTTGGTTGCAGGACGTGGTGTTGTCGCGTCGCTTTCGCGTAAATCTCGCGATTAACGAGCGAACAAACGCGAAGAGGCGGAAGCGTGCGCCGACGAAAATCAACTCGCGCTCTCGTAGATGTGCACGCGTTCTCTGTGCAACATCTCACGCGCGCTCCCAGACGAGAATTTATTTAGTTGGTCGCCCAGAGTGTAGAATAATGACACGCGACGTGGATCTTTGAAATAGGGATTTGTCGAGTGAAATCGGGGGAACTAGATTCATAATAATTATTCAAGGACTTTGGACGAAGTTTGCGTTAATTTAGCGAATTTTTTTTACCACCACCGCATTCGTGAATTACGAAAGGATAGAATTTTCAGCCGAGAGAAACTATACACACTGCATGCAGCGAGGTATCAGCTAATTCCACGATAAAATTCTTCGCGCAAGATGCACGAGAAACATGCAGAGGAGAAGCTGTTTTCGAAATTCCTCGGCAAACGCAGATAAGAGGAAGTTGCCGCGAGAGCCGAAAGATCGTCCGCACTCGAAGTTCTGATATCTCTTGAAAGAGCCGTTCGACGGAGCGAAGTTTAAACGGAGATTTAGAAAAATTTATAGTCGTAGTTCCAAATGCTCCGGCTCCCGCGATACGTTTCTGGCGCGCGAGGCTATTTCCCCGACTACAGTGTGAATTTCACGCCGAGTGAATATCACGCGGTGATTTTATTGCAGTCGTATGTCGTCTGCTGATGTAAAAGAAATCTTTCATCTACGATCGCATTATTGGAACGATGATTTTCGACGGTAATCGATTTACAGCAATCGAGATTGCTTTACGATCGATAAATTCTTGTTGCAAAATTCTCTTGCAAATTCGTCTGCTCTTTGTGACCGAAGAAAATTCCAAACTTGTTCGCGTGCACTTAAGTACGCGACAGGTGTGGAGAACGTAGCGAAGAAAACGAGCAGATCGACGTCGCGGGAAACGCGTGTAAAACGGAAATTGACTTTTGCATTTCGAGCGAGGGACATCTCCGCTGCGCGATCGGTGCATTCGCGTTTAGGCGAATATTCGATCCATCGTTATACGATGATCTGTGTTGGTCGTGGACGGTCGTATGCTCGGCCGATAAGATCGTCATCGGTCTGTCCGAGTCGAACGATCGAAGGCATAGGGCAATTAAACGAGCGGGCAAGATACGCGGTTGTATCTCGGATCAGTTCCTCGGGTGTAGAACCCCCGTTTCACGTAGCAGAAACACCGTTCGATGGTTAATCGATCAATCGAGCGATTCGCTCGGCCAATTAACCGTTTCGATCGTGTAGAACCGTGTAGACGGATATCGGCCCATGTCGATTAATCAACTTTTTTGACCGATTATCGATGCCAGCCGTGTTTTCCGGCAATTAAGCCGGGAGGAGGAAGTACGTGTCGTGTGTAACAGGGATTTTTGACTTGGCCGTGAATCGCCCTCTGGCGATTCGTCTAGCAGACGGTGGAATTACGCTCGAATTGCATCGACGCGAGTCGATAGGAAGAAATAGCATCGCTCTGTGGTAAGTGGACGGAAGTTTGCCGATTAACGCGTCAAATAAATGAATTTTTGATGATCGGCGGTGCTGTTAGCTTCAATTGCTCCGATCGATTCAAGCACGCGCGGCTTACGGTTTTCGTTGCCGACAGAGCAGTTGCTAAGAGGTCGCGAACGAAAACGCGAGAAACTCTGATAGCGTCGATAGTTGCGATATTTTCGCAAGGCTTTTTCGCAACGTAGGAGGTTGCGATGCATGTATGTAGGTGCTGCTCTCTGTATCGGGGAGAATATAATTTACGAGAGAAANCAAAAAAAAAAAAAAAAAAAGAAGGAGGCGCGATGAAAACGAAGAAGGGAATCCACGAAGCGTGTTGCCCCATTGTCACGAGCCGTGTACATGTACGCACGTATCGGCTATGTCGGGGACGATGCATATTCAGCGTGTGACACGCGATCACGCAGATGCGGGCGTGCTTTCTAAATTTCACTGCAAGCATTCCGGAAAACGAGTGACGCGTGCCGGTCTTTCGTCAAATCGAATAAAGGCTATTGTGAGCCAGCCGGCCGGCGGCGCGGACTAAAAATAAACGGAACTAAATGACGAGCGCGTTTTACTGGCACGATGTAAATCGTCGCGGTTGCGACAGTTCGCGACAAAGACGTTTCAATTACGCGACTAGTTCGACGCAACTTCCTGCCGAACTGGCGAACTGACGACTGACTTTCAATAAGCTTTTATCGTTGCGAGAAACTAAAATCGGAGAAAAGAAAGCGAAACAAAGAAAAAGGAGAGAGAAAGAAAGAGAAGAGGAAAAATCCATCGATTGCTGTCTGTTCGTGTCGAATGCTTTTATTACTTTCGGCTCGTTAGTTTACCATTGAGCGAAAAAGAAAGTAGAAGAAATAAAGAAAAAGAAACAAGGGAAGAGAGAAAGAAGAAAGGAGAAGAGAAACGACTGAGGAAAGAAGGCTGAAGGATGGTCCGGCCCTTCAGAGCCACTCGAAAAGCTAAAGTCCCCTCCGTGCCGTTTCCTTGGGGACGAAATGAACTTCATTACGGATATTCTTCAAACGGGATTCCCCGGAAAAAGAAACGACAAAGTCGAAAGGAATTAATTTCTTCGGTTGCAAGTTGCAACTGACTAGCTCTTTCTCTCTCTCTCTCGCTCTCGATAAAGACTCGTGTTTGGTGAACGCGAGAGCGTACCGCATTAAAATCAATATGCCGTAACTTTAAATGACGGGCATTGAGTGCGAAGTGAAAAGCGACCGTACAACGTCAGACATGGCCGAAAGAAAAAAGAAGAGCGGGAGAAACCCGAAGATAATGTTGACTGATAAACGTGTCGCTAGTCTCGAGAGGTAATCGAAACTGGCGATTAATAACTCGACCCGCGCCAGTTTCTATTTAACAATCATCTAACGCGGTCATTAATATTGTTAACCGTACGCGATACCCGCTTCAACGGTGTTCAAGGTGCTGCGACTCCTTTCGACATTCTTTCGATACCGTGCAAATTGTACGCCATTGAAAGAAATACCTCGCATACGCGAACCTTTTCCCTCTGCGAATCGCTGCAGCCAGATATAACGAGACTAGATAAAATCCGCGAGACGATGCAGAGAAACGAGCTTCTTATTCTATTAACGTCCTAATTTTGTCTCTTCAAAAGATCGATAACGTGTTATGATGAAATATTAAATCGGAGCTTAAGAAAATCCTTTCCTTCCCATCTTTTTCTCAACAACGATTGCGGGGATTTATTGTCACTTTCTTTAATAAGATCGTCGATTTTTGATTCAGTGCTAAGTACGAGAAACGATATATATATATATATATAAACTCTTGTAGAAATATCGCGTCGATTCTTTTGACGGTAGAACAACATTGACACCCGGGCACGAGCAAAAAGGTAGTGGAATTCAGACGAGTGGTAGTCACGAGAGTG
>NIPQ01049687.1:0-10079 GCA_002806875.1 Lepidotrigona ventralis hoosana | reverse complement strand
ATAATAGTATTAAATGATTTAATTATTTGTTTTATAATTGTGAACTTCAGTAGAATTTGAACTATAATATAATATAATTTTATTTTATTTTTTTTAATTTTATTTTTGGAGTTATTAGTAGAGTTATAAGTGAAGTACTTATAAAGTAGAGTTATAAGTGAAGTAAAGTGAAATAAAAAATGTAATAAATAAGCATAAAGTACAGTAAAAAGTGGAGTAAAAAGTGAAGTAGATTAAAGTGAAATAAAGTAAAATAAAATGGAGTAAAGAAAGGAGCAAATAGTTGAGTAAAGTACAGAAAATTGGAGTAACAAAAAATTACCATTTTTTTTTAGAACACCATGTATCAGAGATACTACATTTACAGAAAATTGGAGTAACAAAAAATTACCATTTTTTTTTAGAACACCATGTATCAGAGATACTACATGGCAGTCACCAAAACTTGATGAAAAAGATCTTCATTAATTCACATATGTAATTGATCCAAGTGAATACAGATGAAGATAGAATGAAAATTTCAATGAAAATTTTGCACAAGTGCGTACGATTAATTTTGATGAAAATAAATTGCCAATTCAATAATTTTAAACAAAAAGGAATATAGCCAATATATATGTGAATACAGATGAAGATAGAATGAAAATTTCAATGAAAATTTTGCACAAGTGCGTACGATTAATTTTGATGAAAATAAATTGCCAATTCAATAATTTTAAACAAAAAGGAATATAGCCAATATATAATATTTTGTCTTTCAATTACGAAGGACATATTTTGTATTTTATATTTTATATGAATCTGCTGTCAATAAATTTATTTTTAGACACATGACAAATAAACATATTTATTACTTTATATAAAGAAATACTTAGAAGTATTATATATAGAAATATAAAGTATATACAAATTATATAATATTTCTATATATTTATTCAATAAATTTATTTTTAGACACATGACAAATAAACATATTTATTACTTTATATAAAGAAATACTTAGAAGTATTATATATAGAAATATAAAGTATATACAAATTATATAATATTTCTATATATTTAAAATTATCATATATAAAATTATATAGAATATATAAGTTATGTGTAGAATTATATAAACTGTATTGTATACAATATATATAGAACAATTTTGCAACTCTCTACTCTCTGTCATTTAATTGCGTAGAACATAATTATCATATATAAAATTATATAGAATATATAAGTTATGTGTAGAATTATATAAACTGTATTGTATACAATATATATAGAACAATTTTGCAACTCTCTACTCTCTGTCATTTAATTGCGTAGAACAGTTGAATTTATACGACAGTAGTATTTCAATTTTGCGCGCGTTTTGTATACAAATGTTTCGTACCATTTCAACCAATCAGAAAATAGCATCATTTCAGCCAATCATGAAACAGCGACGACTTATTTTACCGCGGAATGTCATTCTTCTGTTACGAAGCATAACATCAACTTCTCAGCCAATTTCAGGTACATAATTTTAATTCTATAGTACTTCTACTGCTATTTTATTACCATTTATTGTATATTATTATTATTTATTGCATATAAGCCTTATTTAGTCAATACATATTTATTTAATAAATACTAAATTCAACAATAAATTATTAAGAATGACATGTTTAATAGTTAAAATAATAATTTTACTACACAATATAATAAAATTTCTCATGTCTCAGTTTGAAGTATTGACAATTTTTTTTATCAAATGTGTGAATATTTTCATTCTTTTTCAAGAATTTTTCATGAATTTTGTGTATTTGATTTAGAGTGTTTTATTTTTTTTTATTCTCAGTTAATAGCCTGCGAAACGCGCGATTACAGCGCCCCTAACGGTGAAATACGCAATATACCTCTTACGATTCTCGAACGTAATCGATATTTCTCACGATCGATTTTTAAACGGGAAGAATGGCGGAAAAGAGCACGCGTAATCTGTAAAGAAGGAAACGTTATCCAGAAAAATCACCCAGAAAAAGGTATCATCCAAAAGTTCTCAAATAAAAATATAAATCAATAGTTGTGTATGTATAGATTTGTGTATGTATTATGTATTTTTGAAATAAAACGTGCATTTTTGGCTTCGACTCAAGGTAAGATTTAACCAAAAAATTATTACATGTAATTTTCAACAATTAAAGAAATAATAGCATATTATAAACATTTAAATAGAACCTACTATGTTAAAAGTTATTTATAATTTTTAATACGCTTTTTAAATAGAATTTTTAATACACTTTTTGATACGCTTTTTGAATAGAATTTGAAATTGATAGAATTTGAATTTATCGTTTCATTTTCACATATTTGCTTCCATGTGATACATTTGTTCTGACTTTTGATTTCTTTTTTGTGCAGATTATTTCTTGATTACAAATCCAGCATCGAATGCATGGTCCCCATGATTACTCATGGACAATTTGATGAACTTCAATCTCGGAAATTTGACAACATTTTATTCACTTTGGGTAATATTTGGTATACAATTTATACACATTTGGGATACAATTTATATATTTTTCCGAACGTTGATGCGCAATTTAAATGTTTCAATGATTTCACACGCGTTCTTCATGGTATTATTTTTTTTTTTTTAAATATATTCAGCTATTTTGATTTGTGCAAACATTTTTGAATCCTTAAAACAGGCGTGATGTATTACTATATACACGGTATGTTATACATTATTAATGTCCGTACCATATATTTTAATAACGAACATTCAGAATACCATCTCTGCAAATATATTCAGAATACAATTTGTTTTCGTTTATAGTATTGAGAAATACTTTATAATATACATCTAATATCGTTACTACATATTATATAAAGATTCTTTATAATCATTTTCTAGAAAAGTGACAGTATTTTCTAAATGGCTCCACTAATCAGCTTTATTTGCAGAAAATTCTTGTGACCGCGCGCAATGCGGTTGGTAGAGTCAGTGTTTATTGCGCAATATTTAAATTTTTCTGAGCAAAATGGCTCTTATTAAATCAAATTAGTTTTTCTTTAAACTATAATTCGCGAAATTAGAGTTAGTGACTCAGTCAATTGATACATAAACGCGCGCGTTGCTAGTCTTTTTTTTTTTTTTTTTTTCTATTTTTTCTTGTTCAATATTCATTTTCGGTACTCGAGTCAGTGCTCAAAAGGATAAGGCCTTTCCAGGAGATCAAAATCGTAAGTAGTTTTATATATTGTACTTTAATTTATTCAATTCTTCAAATTTAAAAACAATATGTAGTATATTTAACTTGTTTTGTTACAGACGCTTCACTAATTTTTGTTGTATTTTTGGGGGAAAATCCAACAATTTCAAGTTCCAAAGTCAAGAATGTAAGTACTAAAATCCAACAATTTCAAGTTCCAAAGTCAAGAATGTAAGAATCTTTCATTATCTTCAACGCTTTGCTTTCAAATACAAATTTTTATATTTTATGTTTCGTTACAGATCCTCTACAGTCTTCAACTCCTTTTATTCTCTAGGAATCTTATGATGCTTCGAAAGCTAAGAATGTAAGTACTTCATCATATTCTTTACAATTCCATTGAAGTCAAGTGTAAAATTATAACTATAGAATAAAAATATTTTTAATTATTGGAATCACAATTTGCATCATTGTTCATAAAATTCAAATTTTTACAAATAACACTTTGTTTTTACGTCTTTTAGAAATTTTTCACGGCGTTCACTTCTACCATTCTCAGTGCTATCTACTTCATCTTCAGGACGATTTTCCTTGGTCCAGCGCAGATGACATCGTTCCGGTGAGTCGCATGCATTTATGTTCCTCCGGTCACTCAATCATGTCGTATGACGAAAGGTCCGAATCGGCACGGGTGATTGGTTGTATACGTAGAATTTTTGATGAGCATAGTGACCGCGGATATTTTTTATATCCGTGAGTAGCAACATCTTTTTCAGGTTTTTTATGTATTAGATCAGGATAGGGCTTCTTGCACATCGCGATGTTAACAATTAGAATATACACATTTATAGTAATTACTTATAAAATTAAAGTACTTTCAATATAGATGTTTGCAAAAGTAAAATATCTATATGAATAGATAAATTATAAATATTTATAAATAATTAAATTATTAAAACGCTTTTGTTTGAGCATTTCATAGTAGAGAAAACGGATATCCTCCGACTTCGTTGCTATGAAAGATGCAATTATTTATACTGGTAATTTATTTTGTTATAATAATTAATAATTTTTAATTTTCTTCCCTTTTATAATAGTATTAAATGATTTAATTAATTGTTTTATAATTATGAACTGTAGTAGAATTTGAACTATAATAGATTAGAATTCTTTCCGTAGAGAAATGTACGAGATTTTATGTGCAAGACTAGGTATTTCGCGACAGGCAGATTTTCGAATCAAAGCAACAAGTTTGAACATTTGCTTTCACATTTTTGAAAATGTGCTTTGATGAAAAAGTCACCTGATGTTGTTGTATCAACATTTAATTTACTGTATAATTGTTCCATTCGCAACTGTATGTAATGTCTATAGATGTTTTTAACAAATTGTTCATTGTTTTTATTCTCTTGCAATTTGAATAATTTATGAAAGAGTAGAGTCATTACAGTTGAAAGTGAAATAATACAATAGTCCGTTAGATACAAATGATATAAACTAATCATTTTTTTAGTCTAGGATTTTCAGGTTTAATCCTTTCCGTGTTCATTGTCAGGATCTCACTCAGGTGCCCAGGTGCTACTTGGGTGGGTGAAAGACATTGGGCACGATGACCATAGTTTATAATTTTATAAAAAATTTCTCAGCGACTGACAGTGAGTTAGCGTATCGTGCACGACGTATTTTCCGCATGTGTGTGTGTTTGGTTAGGATGTGGAATTGCGTCGTTTCTGTTGTTGCATTCATTATAAGTTGAAATATTTAAAATACTTATGCACTGATTTAAAGGATTATGAATTTATTATCATAATACCTAATAAATACACTATAATTACATTGTTATTATTATAACTATACTATCGATTAAAACTATACTATTCCACATGAATCAACCTGTATGTGTAATTTCTCTAGAAATTATATGTATTTTTTCTCAGTTATTAACATCAGCTATTAATATAAACGTGTTTTAATCACGTTTTACGCAATGATCGCTAGCCATTGTCAGTCGATTTCAGGAAAATGGTACGTGGAAAATTAGAGTGTGAATGTTGTTTGCTAAACTCGGGTGTCGAAGGTGTCCCGGGACGTCCTCTCTAGTTTAGGTCTGCGCCCGAGTGGTTTGTGTGAGAACCGTGGAGTGAATGTGTTGGTGTGCCTGTTTTGCCATTTTTTAAATATAGGACGATTAGTTAGGATAGGTAGCTTACTTTCTGGTGTGCCTGTGTTTAATTATAAGTAGGTAGGGCCGGGCAGGTTGGCACAGTCTCTGGTTCGCGTGTTCCCTTTTCGCGTGTCCAACCTGTTTCAGGAAATCTAATTTGAAAAATCGACAATGAAATTGGTACAATTCGCGTGTTCCCTTTTCGCGTGTCCAACCTGTTTCAGGAAATCTAATTTGAAAAATCGACAATGAAATTGGTACAAATGGAGCATGCCACTTGTTTCTAGTTTTACTCTTCGATTTTTCGAATTTAGTATCGCGATCGCGGTCGCGGATAGGTCGCGAGTAGGTCCCGAAACGAACGTTTATGTAGGTATTGCTCGAGCACGCACGTGCGAACGGACAACGATCACTATGATCGATGGTCGTCCATGTGTATTGGGGTCAGCTTCCGCGGTTTAGTTTTTTATTTCATCTTTACTTTCAACAAGTTGTTTTTTTTTTTGTTTTACAATTAGAAAGACTCGAGCTAGATGTAAGTTTCAGCGGGCATTGCGCTCGAAGAAAGAAGTTGAAGAGGCCCGGCAAACTGCCATGAAGAGGGTCACAACAAATGGCTTTTTTTTTTTTTTTGTTTTACAATTAGAAAGACTCGAGCTAGATGTAAGTTTCAGCGGGCATTGCGCTCGAAGAAAGAAGTTGAAGAGGCCCGGCAAACTGCCATGAAGAGGGTCACAACAAATGGCTTTTCGTCCTCTGGATTTAAATGATTTCAGAGCACGGAAGGTCATTCTCGTTACTACTTTGTCACTATGCTCTTTTTAGTATTTATAGTTGTATTTTTTTTCTTTGTCATCGTTCATTATCGTTTTGGACAAATCGCGGTTTTTCTTGTTGATGTTGTGAAAGATCGATTATTTCTCGTTACTACTTTGTCACTATGCTCTTTTTAGTATTTATAGTTGTATTTTTTTTCTTTGTCATCGTTCATTATCGTTTTGGACAAATCGCGGTTTTTCTTGTTGATGTTGTGAAAGATCGATTACGGGTTGAATTAGAGTTGCGAAATAATTTCGAGTCTATTTATTAGTGTTACAAAAAATTGATTACAGTTTAAATTCGAATTGCGAAAGAATGATAGTTGTGTTTGCTTGAAAGTTGCGAGATATGATCCCGCGATTATTTTTTGGAATTTTAATTGTTAATTTTCATACTTGTCTTAATGTTGTATCTTGCTTTTGTTGTTTTAAATTATATTATAGAATCGTTGCTCTTAGTTAATCTTAGAATCTTACAATATTTAATGTAGTTTTTTTTCGTGCAGTAGCTTTTTTATTATTAATAATAATTTTCATTTAATTTGTTTGTAGAGTTAGTGTTGCGATATTATTTCAAGTTTCAACTACTCTTGTTCTTAGTGTTACGATATTGTTCTTCCTTTCCAATTAATTTTCCTTTAATTGTTAAGAGGAAAATTGCGATAATGAATGACCGCATTTCTTGAAGTAGCGTTGTGTTAACGAAATGGCCAAATTTTTCCACTGGATTCGTGGAAAGGAATGCTGTTTCTGTTCCTAGATCACCTGATGCAGCTACAAAAGCTGTATAAAGGTGGTCATTTATCACCAAATCTCCAGCATGGTTGCACTGAGCACATTGCAATTAATGTTTCGCGTTTCTGAAGACGATTGCATAGATTAATAGCGTTACGTATTTGCTTTCGGAAGTTTTAAACATGCACTCTTCACGTTTGACTTTGAAAATTTCCTATATTTTTTTTTATTTTTTTGTATTTGTTCTTGTTCAATATTATTTTTCGATATTGGAGTCAGTGCTCAAGAGGATAAGGCCTCTCCAGAAAATCAAAATCGTAAGTAGTTTTATACATTGTACTTCAATTTACTCAGTTTTTCAAATTTAAGGACAATATAATATATTTGACGTTTCGTTACAGATGTTTCACAGCAACAATCTTTTGGTATATTTTGGGAAAAATCTGGCGGTGGCTGCAAAGCCAAGAATGTAAGAATCTTTCATTGTTTCCAACTTAAAATGTTTCTTTGCTTTTAAATACAAATTCTAGTGTTTTGTTTTGTTTTGTTACAGATCCTCTTCAGTTCCCCTTAGAATCTTACGATGCTTTAAAAGCTAGAAATGTAAGTACTTTAGCATTTTTGGCGTGTTATATAGTTAAACAGTTAATTACCTGATATAGTTATTAATTATATGGCAAAGAGCACGAGGTAATTGGCTGTGATCTCGGTTAGGTGTTCTATAGATGTACATATCCATTGGATTAATGAAAAATAAATAATATGTAATTTTGACATATGGAAAATATTTTGTCCTAATTTGTATATTTTTCGTACAAAAATGTTTTAGGAATTCTAGGAATTAATTTCTTCTAGAGTAGAATTATACAATACAATACTAGAATTAATATTTCTAATTATGTCCGTAAATGAGAGCATTTTTTCTTCTTCTTCTCGTTAATTTTTCTCATATTGTTTCGAAATTTTAATAAAATTTATTTGAGCTATTTTGTTATTAGCTTTAGAATTTTAATTTTCTATAACCGTCGTAATACCATAAAGTATGGACAGATCTCTTTCTGATATGTAGTAGAATGATTTCGATCAGTTACTAGCTTCATATTTCGCTATTGAAAATTTCACAACGCTTTAATGGATTTTAAAAATCATATTTCTTGTACATTCACTGCTTGATCAACTTTGATCGTTTTACTTGGTATAGTTCCCATATTCACCGTTGTTTAAGCGTAGAGTGCGCTAAAAAACCAGTGATTTTTCTCTATGTCGGTATTTCAGAGAATTGGGCACGAAATTCCAATGTACCTCGTCTGCTGTAATGTCTATTTATATACCTTGTTTGTGTTTTAGTCGATATTTCAGTTAATTCCAATTCACTCAAAGGGTTATGTCGATAACCAAACGTTTCAGTTGTACGAAAACGCACTACCAGATGGTGCGTAATGCATCACCGAGTGTACTCCAATAAAATTCGTGTCATACATTCCAGTTTGTGCTTTTCAATGCAACAGGTGTTACGGTTCGTCGAGTTTTTGTGTGAACGTTTTATAATACGTTGCCGTACAACCGTGTACGTCTCTTTTGGCAACCTTTCGTCAAAGTGACGTGCATTATTATTGTTTCCGTTATTGTATTCCTTAATTCGGAGAGAATATGATCTTTGGTGCTTAAAGTAGATGGCATTTAGAAAAACAGTGTAAGGCAAGTATTTGTTTATTAATCGTACAAAGAAACAGAGAGCGATAATTTCTTCTATTTAATTGCAGCGAAATGCGGGATATTTAGGTTATTCGTGATTTTACTGCGATCGTTGACACGTGCGCGAAATGAACATGGTATTTGTAGTTGGTTATTTGTAAACGAGAACGATTGTCATACGTCATGCAAAATGCGTCTTCCATGGTATACGTGCACGAGCGCGCTCTTATTACTCCAACCTATTGTCACGCATTGTCATTTCCTTTTAATTTTTGCTTTACGTCGTCGATTGTAAAAGTCTTTTGTCAGTTGTGCTTGGTTTGTTATTATTATACGCATTATTATATTTTTATGTTATACTTATATTTTTTATATTTATCTTCAATGATTTGTGCGTATGATAACAATCTCTGTATATCTCTATGATAGTTATTGTCAATGGATGGTAGTTAGATGAGCTAATTATACTTGAAACAAGTATAGCAAATACAGTATAGTTTTCGCGAAAATTTTCGCGGAACAGTGATAGTGACAATTAACAATGATATCTCCGATTGTGTCGTAAGAAACATTAATATCCGTTCTTTTTCGTTTCACTGCAACATAGAGCATGAATAATCAAACAAGTTTTAAAAGTCTGTTTATTGACGCGTTAATACACGCATTATATTACATATTAATTGAAACCGAAAATATTTATACTATTGTTTATTATACCGTATTATTTCTCCTTATATTTCGTATATCGAGATAATTTTTGATAATTTTGAATAACGATGAGAAGTATTCAAAACTGATCGCGTGTTGTCGCTGGTCGTTCATTTTAAAAACGTAGTATGACAGTAAACGGTTTGAACGCGTTGCGTGCGAACTTACAAGTTAGTGCATTATTTAAACGAGTTAGTTAACGCAGTTCATCTCGTAAAGGCGGCGATCCAGCGGGAAATGAGTCAAGTTTGTCCCATAAACGTGTTTCCTTCGTATTTCCGTCTTCATTAGAAAACGACAATTTGCTAGCGACTTTTAAAGGCGTACGTATCGTGTATTTATTATACACTTAATATAATTTATTTGGAAACATTTACTTACACACGTGTATTAGAAAATGTTTCCTGTCATGATTTTGTAATGGCAAATGATATATTCAATATATTTGTTTATTTCGTATATACATATATAAATTTATATATTTCAACCTACACACGTATATGCGACATGTAATAAAGTAGAATAATACGTAATTATCATCTCGACTGAGACATTTATAATATGATACTTAAATATATATAATGTATTAAATATATATAATGTATTAAATATATATAATGTAATATATATATATATAATATGTAATATATATATATATATATAATATGATACTTAATGATATATATATATATAATATGATACTTAATGATATATATATATATATATATATAATGTATATATAATATGATACTTAATGATATATATATATATATA